>PUQB01000433.1:0-5000 GCA_003024785.1 Selaginella tamariscina
TGTGATCAACCATCTTAGGACGGATGCACACACATGCTATGTGGAGTAACACTTGTGCGATGACCTCTTGTATCATCATTCCAACTCTATGTACTAGAATGAGAACCTCGCCTTTGAGTTGTCTAGATTTGTCATGACTCTCATACGACTGGACACTTTAGAATTTGGAAGACAATGGAGCTAGTACAATTACTTTTCTAATTACCACATATGTGAAGGTACGTTAAGTAATTTGTTCGATCTTGTGACACATGTCAATAAACAAAGCTATCTCGACATTACCCAACTAGTCTTCTTTAGCCTTTTTCAATTGCTGAGCGATCATGAAAATCCATCTCTATGGTTTTTCTCACAAATTTCACATATTTATCACAATTTTTGATATAGTTTTTATCATTGTGGACATATTCTCAAAGATGGCACACTTTTAACCATGCCATAAGTCCTTCATAGGTGTAGATGTAGTAAATCTAGTTTATGAGGAGATTTTCCATCTCCATGGGTTAACTAAATAATGTCATTAGTGATTGAGACCCACAATTCATGTCCCAGTTCTAGCATGTTTTTCTCAAGTTGCTTAACATCAAGGGAAAGCTTTCAACCGCACACCATTCTTAAATGGAAAGAACAATTCAAACCTTGAAGCATTACTTGTGGTGTTTTATTTCTCATCAACATGACACTTAAAGTATTCATCCATGTTGGTGTTTTTAGTTCCTAAAGCTCCAATAGTGAATGTTATCACTAATGATTGGTTAAACGACTCTAGTTAGTTCACAAAGGATTTCATCACCACCTTGCTTGTGCTTGAGAAGCTTACCAACACCAACATATCAATCTTAATAACCAAGACCATAGTTTTAATAAGGTGACAAGGTTTTGCTTCTTCGGTGTCATTGGTCTTCCACGCTACCTTGTGATAATTGGACTACCAACAATTAGGTTTTGATTCTTGGAGTGAACATCTTTAGTAACTTACCAACTCAAGTTACCATCGGTTGTGCAACTCCATCTTGTTTTCCACGTTTCTCTATTTGAACCATACATCTTCCAACTAAGATGGGACGAGTTACACTGCCGATGAACCTAAGTTTGAAGTTACTGCTATCCTTGACTCTAAACTTCAAAATAGACACATATATTATCTTGTTGGTTGGGTTGGTTCACCAAGTGAATGTAGTTGGGAAACCTATCAACAAAGTTTGTAACATTTCAGATTTTGTAGTTGCCTTTCATCATCAATATCCTAATAAGCCAGGTCCTCAAATGCATGGTGCTCGTCTTTGCAAAAGGGGGTGATGTCATAATTTCATAGGTAGGTGCATTGGGATATTCAAACCCACGACCTAGAATCATTGCCCAATTCCATCGCAAGTGCCATTATCAATTACACTTCAATTTCAATTAGTTTTCAATATATAAAAAGCTAATAAATTCACTGGTGGGCCAATTTGATTGCCAATGTGTCATTATATAAAAAAAGAGCCTCCCTATTAAGTTTCTTTAAGTTATCATTTTTCTTATCAATTGTTTGAATTTCCATTTCATTTGGTTTTCTTCTTTAAATTTCATATTTATTTCTTTAATTCTCTATTTAATACATTTCTTTTTTCTATTTTATTTGTATTCTTTCATTTTTCAATCACCCTTAACAAGGCTGTGACAAACATATTTAATCTATAACATATGCACTACTGAATTCCATTTTAGGATAATATTATTAGAATTTTTGATAAGTAGATTAAACTCGCTTATTAACCATTTCATGAATTCATCTTGTCTATTAGCAGATGTTACTTGTACCTTTCTGTTAAGTCAATTATGTTGGTAAGAAGATTTAATTTAGCAAAAGTAACATTATTAGTTACTTTGTGGAACTAATATGGACATATATATTTAAGGTAGGTGCTAAGTGTGGTGATGTGTAGGTATGTTAATGTCTTGTCCTCCTTAATGTTATCCTAGTTTTCAATATATAAAAAGCTAATAAATTCTACTTAATAAGAAACTAATAACAACTGTGCAATCTTAAATCAAAAACTTTTAATTTTTTTTATAAATATATAGTTTTTATATTTATATTTTACATATATCTGTACATGTCAATCAGCTATTAAATATTTTTATAATTTAGTGAAAATTTGATGTAATCCTATTTTTAAAGTTCAAAGTAAAATCCTAATAATAAAACATGAAAATATAAAATGGAGTAGTTAATGAAATATATATATATATATATATATATATATATATATATATATATATATATATATATATATATATATATATATATATATATATATATATATATATATATATATAACTTAAATATTTTTAAATTCATATTTTATAGGGAAAATTCCCTTCAAAACTAGCATATTCTAGTGACTAATTCTCGAATATTCTAAGGGGTAACTTTCACTTGTTATACACGTAAACCTTACGTGGAAGAATACACATCCATTGAATCCACCGTTGCTTTGTCATATATATATATAGTGTGTGTGTGTGTGTGTGTGTGTGTGTGTGTATGTGTGTCTGAGAGTATACCCATTTATGTATTAAGGTTTAAGTTAACTGCAATACATTATTGTGGATATGGTTCCGGATACAAAGAGAAGCGGCTCAGAGGAGGTGAAGAAGACGCAGCTCACACCCCACGATATGTGGGTGTGGAACGATCTGAACCACTGGAAGAATTGGCATGGAATTTGGGTTCTCTGGCAGCCCTTCGAATCCCCTTCATATGTCAAGGCGAATCGCTGTATTAGATCCCTGCGTGCTGATAATCATGAAAGAACAAGGGTCTTCCACAGGTACACACACACACACATACAGCATATATGTGTTGTGTATACAAAAACCAAGTTATATATACATATATGTAGGAATCAATGGTTTGCTGTGGATGGGAGCGAGCTACATGGGTGGAATATGGTCCTTGGATAATGGAAGAACATACACACAGCTTACCAAATGGAATTCTGCATCCTAACAAGGACGACTTCAGAATGCTGCAGTTCCCAAATGGAGACCTTGGCTGGCTCCAGTTAGACATTAACCGAATGAGGTCATGTTCGGTGAAGTCCATTTTATGCTCCCAGGTTGTGTGTGTGTGTGTGTGTGTGTGTGTGTGTGTGTGAGAGAGAGAGAGAGAGAGAGAGAGATGTGTCTTATATATGTATAAATTGCAGGAAAAGATGGGAGAGCTCCTGTAATTGTTGGATACGATAAACAAGGCAAAATGGGGCAGCTCTCATGTTAGAGGAGGCAAGAAGCTCTGAGGAGAAGCCCGATCCGACGTGGAATGGGGAAGTATGGGATCAACAGAAAGCAATACAAAACCTTGAAGAATCCCGCGAAGAACCAAAGGGGAGATTCGTTGGACATGAAATAATCTTAACTGTTGGTCAGTACACATACACATACACGTGTGCGTGTGCGTGTGCGTGCCTGTGCATATAGTATATAGTGTGTACACATACAAGCTACTAAGATGAACTGTTATATACAGGGTTGAGTATGATAGAGCAGGAAGCGGAATGGACAGGGTTCAAATGCGGTGTGAAGAAGGAAGTCGAAGAGGAATATTCTCTGGTGTATATGCCTTATAACTTCACTGTGTTTGCCCCAAAGAACCTGCTGTAGGTAAGGACCATGCCTTGGTTGTGCATTGGGTGGTGGATCATCGCACGGTCAGGATGATCTCCTGGATGTACGGAGCGGATTGCAAGCTGCATTATGTTAAATCTGGAACGTACACACTCGTTTGATAAACGTATATCTCATGAATATGCTGGGGATCTTGTGTGTATATAATGTTATGGAAATTACATATATATATTTATGAAGTTTTAAAATTACGTTTTTACTCTTGAATATATTAATATATATATTATATGTTTAAAAAATATATATAATTTTAATATTAATTTATAATTTGTCCAACACAATTAAATATTATAATATAATATTTTTACTTACAAGATTATGACATAATACTATATTTTCTTTTTTAATTTATATCATTCCAATTGACTATATATATTTGTTACACACACACACACACACACACACTTGTTGTTTATGCGTTGTGTGTGCGCATACAGAAATGATATCTTTGAGTAATCATGCGTCATTCTTTTTATTATGTTCTTTTTTAAAATCACAAAAAATAATAACAAGAATATATTATTAAAATTTAATTAAAGTAATTAATACTGAATTTGCTTAAATAAGAATTTTAATTATTTTTAAATTTTTTATTAATGATTAAAATCTTATGCTAACTGCAGAATTAAATTATATTGTTTGACTTCTTTGATAAGTATATTTATGTAAATATAATTTCTTTAGGGTAAAATATAATTTATAAAATTTGAGAGTATAATTATGAGAAATTTTAAGAGTATATATGTTAAATATATACAATTAATATATAAAACAATAGTATGTGTTATACGCACTCCCTGGACCGTCGGATCGGAGCGCCATGTGGCAGGATATTAACGCCGATAATAAGATTCCAAGAATGTACTATTAGGATACTTAGTATGTAGATACATACGCATACATATATTTGTGCCTGTATATCGGGGAGCGTGCGCGCGCGTGCGTGTGTGTATGTGTGCGTGAGTATGGCAGGGAATCCATTGGACACAGCAAGCGTGGAACAGGGTATTAAGGAATTAGATCGATTGCGAAAGGAACAGGACACCCTCATTCGCAAGATCAACAAAATTCATGCCAAGCTCGCACAAATAAGTAAATAAATCTAATTAATTATATAAAAGTCCATATATTTGTGTAAAACATATACAAATATGCGTATTCATATGTATATATATTTGGGTCATTGTTAGATTTCTGGGGCATTTTTTTAAAAGCTTTATTTATTAGTTTTGTAAGTATTTGATTAACCGTACACACACACACACACACACACACATATATATATTATATATATATATATATATATATATATATATATTCAATCTTAG
>PUQB01000433.1:7500-186322 GCA_003024785.1 Selaginella tamariscina
ATAAATATATATATATATATATATATATATATATATATATATATAAACAAATTAACTAATTAATAAATTGATTAATTATTTAAATTAATCCTTTAAATGTTTAGTTATACGTTGGAGTTTGATGATGACGAAGAAGATGGACATTTACCTAAGAGAACAGTGCCATTTTACCACGTTGTTACACTTCCCGATAGTTACCGGTAGTAAAACCGGAGTTTACCATCATGTTGTACCATATTACTTAAAACTAACCGGGTACGTCTTATACTTCAATAATTATTTTAAATTTTGCATATTTATAATATATAATGTAATGTTTAATGTATATTTGATCTATATAAAGTGGATTTTTATATATAGGAGAGTTTAGCGTACATATGAATATTTAACTTTGTATAATGCAGGAGAAGAGTGTATGTGCGTTACTATGTACATGGGACAAATGATTTTTACCAAGTTAACTGATTATGTAAGTTCTCTTTAAGACAATGATAATTAAACTGTTTACAGTTTTAATATTAATTGTGTTAAATAATTATCATTAAATTCATTATATCCCATGTTCATTTAATTCTCATTAAAAAGTACTGAATCAGATTAATTTCCATTTAAATGCTTTATCTATTTATTATTATTAAATAATATTTAACTTAAATTCATTTCTCATTTAAATTATTTAGATATTTATTTGATTCATTAATTCCCAATTCAACAGACACTAACATACACGCGTACACACGGGCTTAAGACGTGAATATATACTAGCCAATACACTCAACGTGTGTGTGTCTCTTTCTATATATATAACCAAAGATAATGTAAATTATAAATTATAATTAAAATAATAAAACATTAAGATATAATTTAATTTTAAAAATACAAAATATATGTATATGTAATATACAAATGCGTTTCATGTGCTTGCTTTACAATACTTATGTATTTCTTAATTAAATTAATTCTTTATGTTTAGTTATACTTTGAAGATGGACATTTACCTAAGAGTGGGTTTACCATCATATTGTACCATATTACTTAACAACTAACCTGGTATGTCTTATACTTAGTAAGTTAGTTTAACTTTTCTTAATATAATATATAATGTGTGTGTGTTGTTGTAAAACACAGACATAAGTAGAAGTGTGTGCGTGTCCAGCGTGTATTAACCATATGTACATATAGTGAACTTTTAAATTTATTTTATCAAAAAAACAAAATATTTCCTTTTAAGATTATGCTCCTAATTAATATGTATAAATAACTACTAAACCAGATTAATTCAATTTAAATAAACTATCTGAAAATTGGTTCATTAATAACTTTTGATATATAAAATAAAATATTTAAAATCAGTACTTGATTAATTTAAATCATGCAACAGTGTGAATTTTTAATTAACTCCCACAAATTATGCAAAAATGTTACAAAGTTATATAAATATGATCTGATACTTTACATATAATTAAATCGATATTAATACATTTTAACATGATTAATTAAGCATAAAACTTGTTCATTAACGTAGGCAATAATATTAAATTATGATTATATATTGTGTTTGCTTTAGCTTTTTAATGTGTATAGGCATGTAGACACACACATACACACACAGGGTACATATATGGCTATATATTCTTATGTAAACTAATATTACACTTGTGATTTAATATAGAGTTTATTCATGTAATCATATATGTAAACTTAATTAATTATTTTTAATATAAAAATTTATAAAGATATACTTTAACTAAATTAAGATACTTAGCATAATCATCTAAGCAATTTACGGACAGTTTAACATAAATGAATGTAACACACACACAAAGACACACATGACTGTGGTTATATGTGTACATTCTTTGTGTAGAGTATATATGCATAAAATGTGTGTGCGTGTGTAGTCGTCAATATGATACTTATAGACGTTCGTTAACATTTCCAATAATTCAAATTAAATATTAATTAAATATTTTCAGTAGGTTGGTAAAATATTATGTAACAATTTATATTTCACATTCTCGCACATAAAATGTATCATACACACACACACAAATGTGTATGTAAATGTTCAAAAATTATGTATATGCTTTAAACTCAGATTATCTAGAATAGTGAATTAATAATTAAGTTTCTAGCATAATATATAATTACATGAATAATCAAATAATGTAGGGTATACGGCCTCCCTCTTATTCCAACAGTATTTCAGAGGGATTTAGGATGCCTACTTGCTATGACATGAGGAAAAATTTTTAAAATTCTTGTACAAGTATGTAATCCTCTGAATGTACCCACACACAATGAATATACATCACCAACAGAATAAATTACACTAATTTTTGAGCATTACACACAAAAAACCCCTTAAGAATTAAGGTAAATACTAATTTCCCTTATATTTTTTATACATGTACTAAGAGGGGGCCAGAAATTCGTTAGCTTTAATATATAAAATAAAATTTGTAAAGCATTTGAACCATCTAAAATTAACGTATTATTCATAATAAATATTATTTAAACAATTTATATTTAACATTAAGCTACTTTCACAGATTATGTACAAATGTTTTATATGAAAGAACAAATAAATATGTACAAATGTGATATTTTATTCAGTACAAAACCTTGTTAAACCTTCTACCACGTGGCACACATGCAACACGTGGCACTGACACATGGGTCCAAATCACCACCCATGTGTCACTTTATACGTGTGTATATACACATGCGTATGTACAGTATCTTACATATATATAGTATCTTTAAAGTTTAAAAATTCACTCAAACAGTTATTATATATTATATAATATAATTATAAGAATCTAAGTTATAATTATAATGTCCGTTGGTTTGTCCATCATTTCAATTTAACTTTGTAAGTTGATTTGCAAGTATTTAAATTTAAAAACTAATTAAATATTAAAGAGTAGATCTCTAAGTTAAATATGATATATTATATATATATATATATGAATATCTCATATTATTAGTTACATACATTTATACGTATGTTAAATTTAATAAACCATATTTTAAAATATATAATGGTAAATTTGTTTACCATCACTAGGAAAAAGAGCTTTCAAACTCTGTAAATGAATGAAAATCAATACAAACAAAAATCAAAAAGAAAAAGAAAAAAGAATACGCCGAAAAATAACACCTGTTTTCCTTCACTCTTTTTATGAATGATCACCGGTAATTCTATTTACACTTCTCCAAAAATCAAAACACCCTTAAACCCTTTTTCTCTTACCCTTTCCCCCTTTTCCAACCTCACAGAATGCTTATCGGGGTAGCCGCCTTCTTAACCATACCAGTGCATGAGTACCCGTTTTTACTCGATAGGTTTCTCCAGCGTTCGAGCCTCCATCTCCGCAAATTTCTTCTGCAGCGTCTCATTCTTGAACAGAACCTTCTCATCCCCACGAATCCCCTGTATACCCCCACGAATCCCGTCTGCTACAGTATCACACTAGTATCACTTTTGGAGCTCACCAAACGAATCCCAGGAGTCCGAGCCGCCCCATTGTCACCTGGTATGCCCCACGAATTCCACGAGTCCCCATCTGAGTCCCATGAATCCCATGAGTCCCTATCGGAGTCCCATGAATCCCATTGCCACCCGTTTTAGCACCCTCCTGTATCACATGGCTTTTTGACCTCTCAAGTAGACTGTTAACACTTCCTGAGCTTTCTGAAACCCCCTGCTGTACCACAGTGTTAACACTTCGTATGCTTTCAGGACTCGCATGTACCGTGCTGCTGTCTACGACACCGTTATCAACCCACGAATCCCATTGTTACCTGTTTCCACACGTTCCTTGTGTGTGCTCTCTGCATCAGCCATTACACAGTCACTCGTCGAGACTTGGCTTGGGCTCGATTGGTAACACGTTAGATCACTCATATGCACGTCAGTCGCAGTTGAGGAGCACATATCCTCGGCTTTCCCGAGCTCCGCATATACAGTATCTTTACCAGGCTCCACCATGTCTCCAATCCCCGTAACTCCCCATTACGAGCCTCGTAACTACTAACCTGGTTATAACTAGCAACTGAAGTGTGAATCCAGTTAGTTGAAGAGGCATCTGTGAAGTTCAAATCCATCAGATGATCAAATATCCCGCTTTCTTCTGATCTAATAGCTCCGGTTCACTATCCGAAGACAAGCTCCCTGCCGATACTTCTCTCAAATCGCCCGAACATTAAGCCCTGTATATACAAAAACATGAGCATATGGATAGACATATTATGTATATAAATCTATAATATAATGTATACAGCTAGATACATAAGTAAAATGTGTGCGTACCTCTCCGTCAGTTGCCGGACTGGGCAATTCGGGCTCCTCCACCGTTGCTGGACTAGGTGACTCGGGCTCTACCACGGCCGTCGGATTCTCTCCTCGCTGGGTTGTTCATCCACGTCGTCTGTTTCATCAAATGATGCACCTGCCTTCCAGTCCGGCACCAGAGATCGTATTTCGGTGTCTATCATATCGGCAATCATGGTTACGTCTTGGTCCGATATCTCCAGCTCCCCTACCATCTCACTTGCCACGCTTATTGCTGTATCCGCTTCTAGATCAAACGGGAATTGAATACACCGGAAATGTCCTGAGATAACCTTTGTTAAAAGATATATATTAACAACACGCATACACTAATATATTAACTATACATGTATATAGTTTATACAAAGACATATTCTTGTATATGAAAAACAAAACTAAAGCATATGACACGCTCATAGCAGTCCAGACATATTACTACATGACATATCAGAATCAACTGAGTTCAATAATTATCTCTCTCTCTCTCTGTGATACGTTACCATTGTCGTTTATGCGCAGCTTGAGGGAAATCTTGTCTTCTCCCAGTTTCCCCTTAAGCTTGAAGTCTTTACTTTTATTATCGTCCTGTAAGTTATCGTCATTATCGTGTGACGTCGAATTTTCCCTAGGCTCTACTAATTGCTGCCCCTCGTTAATATGCTCTCCATTTTTATATGCTGAAGATCCCAGGGTTAATCCTCCGTCTACATAAGTTGCTGCATCACCCACTGCAAAATAATCAGTCCATATCAGAACTACACGTGCTATAGTGTGAATTGTTAAAAACCTGGATCTTCCTGAAGAAATGGATCCTTAAGGAGCTCACTGGCAGGCAATCTCTCAGAAGCCGACACCAAGCACTTCTCCACAAACCTTCGGAGCTCCAGATTCTTAAACTTGCATAATCCTCTGGTTTAATCCCCTAGCAAAGAAACGCATATAATTATTACATGCGGTCTCCCAATAACATGTATAATAAACTCTTATGAAACTTACTGCTAAAACCTTCTTGTATACTTGAACCGCGTTGTTACACTCACTGTACGGATACTCGAAGACGACAAGCTCCAATAAGCACATACCAAATGCGTAAATATCAACGAGTTCGTTGTAATTCTCTTCATACAATTCTGGCGCCATAAACTCTGGAGTACCTGAAAAATAGTCCACACATAAGCAAACCAAAACAAAACTAATCAAATACATGATAACCCTATCTACACATTACCAAGCACACTGCGGGGTCGAATAGCCCGTTCCACAATCGCAGCTAAGCCGAAGTCCCCAATTTTTACCTCCCCTTGATTCCCATTAATAAAAATATTATCACATTTTAAGTCCCGGTGAATGATCGGAGGATCGTGACTGTGGAGGTATTCCAGACCACGTAAGATTTGCCTAGCCCAATTCTTAATTGCTTTCACATCAACATTTTTGTGCTTTTCACGGTACCTAAGGCAAAAGCAAACCACACATACGTCTACATACATCCTAAACCTCATGAAAACGTACATATACATATCCTATCAAGCAGCTATGTGAAAGAACTACTGGGTTAAAGAGCACTTACTGTCTCAGTGTTCCGGACGTGAACAATTCCGTAATGAAGTTGACATCCTTTGTCTCTGGATCGATCCATGAGTTGTAGAACTTCATAATATTCTTGTGCTTCAAGTTCCTCAGCAGATTTACTTCAGAGTATAGCCTCTCCACGCTTCCCTCCCGAAGGTCTTGAACACGTAACTTATTCCACGCAACTTCGATCCCCTCAACTTTATCAAAGGCCTTGTACCTGTAACATGGTTGTCAGAAACCAAAAACTGAGCAGAATAACATTAATTCAACATACACTTTCTTGTGTGCCCCCTTTCCCAATTCTTCATTGTACTGAAACACGTAGGAAAATTGAAAACAAGAACAAGAGCAAATATACATGAATTATACTTACCCGACCATAGCGCCCAGTCGGATCGACCTCACGAACTCAGAATCATCATCCGGCTCAATATCCTCCGATTGACCCATGTTGTCAATTTCCATCGAATAACACATACACAGAGAAATTCCTACAGGAGGAGCTCTCTAGTAGAAGAAAAAAAACACCGCGACTACAAAAAGGGGATGCGGCAGGCTTCCGGAAAGAAATGGAAAGCTTTAGGTATCCTGAAATCAGCAGACATCTGGCGATTTAAGAACTCTAATAAGGAAAAAAAACACGGGAGCCCGGCCAAAGCTCAAAGAACCCTAGCCCTAAAAGACCTCGAATTCGACTTCAAATAGCTCCCGCGTGAAGGATCTTCTTCGGGAAGACGAATCGAGCTGTTCTCTGAATAATTCTCTTTGAAACCCTTAAGAAATTATGAGATCTGCACCTGACTCCCTGTGCGCCGTATAACGAAGGATTGAACGGCGCCTATGAAAGATCTTCTTCAGGAACACAGATTTACACTGTTCTTGACGAATTTAATTATGTTTTGCTCAGAAATCCTGCCTCCGCAACACTCCGCCCTAGATCTTACCCTAAACCAAGAATAAGACGCTTGCTTATTTAAAGTAATTAGGGATAAGAATATTTAATTAATTAGTGCATGCGACTCTTACATATGGTTCAAATCCAACCACTAACAGCCATCGGATCTTAAGGATATTTGAAAAATATTTGCCAGCCGTCGGATCCCAAATATTTACCAGCCGTCGGATCATCCTCACGTCTTGTTGGCCGTTGTATTAAAGTCAGCATTACGTAATCAACTAGACAGCATATACTTTTTCAAAATAGAATCAAGATATACTTTTTAAGTATATTCTGCAAAATTTTAGCAACTGACACGTAGCCCGTGTGTGCCGTCGCAATAGACAAGGTATTACACGTACATTGTAAGTTTGAGCCAATGCAGAATATCCATATCGAATATTATATTTGATAATTAAAAAAACAAATATATTATCTTATACGAAATTGAAATTATAAAACAATAAACACACACGGCACACACATTAACTTTTTTATTTATTAAACTTGTAGAGTCCAACCAATAATACATACATACTCCACTTATTTATTTGCTGCAAAATCGAGTTACATATATACGTAACATATGTGTGTGTGTGTGTGTGTGTACCCACATATAAGAGAGAGAGAAGGGGGGGGAGGGTAGAGGAGAGAGAGCTTCTATACACGTATATGTATATTACCTTTGTCGTATTTTCTGGCAGCCACAACAATGGAGCACGTAAGAACCACGCCAAGAGCGAGTCCATTTGCCCATGACGTCCCATCAATTCTCTGGCATTGCTCCTTGCATGAAGGTGAACCATCCCTTAAGAGATTCTTTTGCCTTGTTTATCACCGCTGAACACGTCCCGGATGTCTCTGCATACATACATATGTCCATGACATACGTCTATGTGTGTGGGTGTGTATTTTACTATACACCTCCATATATACATACTATATAAAATGTGTGTGTGTGTGTGTGATATGCATGTATATGTATGTATAAAACTGTGCTCTCTGTCTGTCTGTCTGTCTCTCTCTCTCTATATATATATCCTGTCAGCTCTTTAACTATTCTATAAGAACGTGAAATATACATATACTTCCCGTATTATAATATTCTACCTTGAGATTTCTCTCCGATGAGCTCCTCAGTAGAAAGCTTTACAGGTAGTTCTATTGGCTTCTCCTCATCTCCCTGTTTAGCACATCACACACACCACACACCCACACACCCACACACACACCTGAACACCGTTTACAGTGCGATTTACTGGCTCCTCGTAAGCCTGTTGAACACAACTTAGCCAGTCTCTCTCTCATATCTATATGCACACACACACACACAGAGGAATACACACCTTCACGTCTCCATCTCAGTTAGTTTTTCAGAATCCACAATTTCTTGAGTAGCAGCCTGTTCTTCATCGATCCTCGCATATTCCTCACTACCCACAGGAACATCCCCCTGTTTTTCTTCGCCGATTTCCTGTTTTCGATCACCATGATCCTCATGTTACTATCTACAACCATTTTCTTCACTGCCCACGTGAAGATCATCCTGTTTTCCTTCATATACACCATTTTCTTCACTGCCCACATGAAGATCATCCTGTTTTCCTTCATATACACCATTTTCTTCACTGCCCACATGAAGATCATCCCGTTTTCCTTCATATTCACCATGTTCTTCGGTGCCCACATTATCTCCATGATTCGTATCAATTTCATCGCTCCCCATTTGAGAATCATCGATCTTCTTCATAACCTGCTCTTCAATTCGCTTAATTGATTCACTATCTGCCTTGAAATCGCTAGATTGTTCATAGTTCTCCTGTAAAAGATATATTGTGTGCACATCTGTGCATATATAAATGTATATGTGTGATGTGTACTTACAGTGGGTGTCGCATTTCCTGTGTTGCCAACAGCTGAATCCATGATTTGGTATATCTATAAACCCTAGACTTTAATTATTTTATTTTATCCGCATATTCCCGTTTAACTTTTCGTTGTAAAGCTTTTAAGCAAATTTGCCTAAATCCTTAACTTTAATAATTTAATAAGTATACATATAAAATCAAAATAGAATATACTTCGGCTTCATATTAAATTTCTTAATTATAATTTTAATTAAACGTTATCAAACTGACCCCCTTTATACAATTATTGCACTGAGTCAAATTTATTACTAATCTAACATTTTAAACCTATAATATTTAACACAAATGAAAATAATATTGTTTGGTTCTAAAATATATAACATTGTGTATTGTATTAATGACTCAAGGCCAATCTGATAATTATATAAAACTGATAATCTAAAAAGTTGTATATATGCAGCATGAGTGTGTGTGTGGTGTGTGTGTTTATTAATTCTCTCTCTCAGTTAACTGATGGTGTGTCATTTAAGTTATAATGCCGCATGTATACATCAGTACTGTGTGTGTCTGCGTGTGTGTTGCGTGTCTATGTGTGTGGTCACACACATGTATGAGTATGTATATGTGTGTGTATATATAATGTATTATATACTATAAATGATTAATAATATTATTCATATACTTACACATAGTAATCATGTAAATCGTCTTCTTCAAGGCCATCTCCAGCAGGTTCTCCTCTGTGCCACTTGATTCTGCTAAATGCGATATATCACCCATTGGGAGCTGTCTAGCAAGCCTGATAATCTGCACAAGATATAAAATAAGTACAATATAAAACCATATATTGTATATATTCTAACTTATATATACGTACAGTTGCTTCACAGCAAATTGATACTTATCTAGCTACACACACACGCACCATATGGTCCAGATGATTTGCAACGCTATTAGACTTAATCACATGCTTTACTTCCTCAGCATTTCCTTCCCTGTATGCGTTTAACAGCTGTTCTGCAAACCTCCCCTGTTCACTTTGGAAGTATGCATCTATCCTGAATACACAAGTAAATAAACAGGCCATATATAAACACAAAAACACACATACACACAGACAGACTAATATATGTGTTGAGTAACTCATACGTTTGCAATAAATATGAAACCTTACATGGAGAGATCGTTTTGGCATTGCTCGGCCTGCTTAAAGTCTTGCGCGTATAAATACACAATGATCGCCCCCAAGCATGCCTATACGTGCGTGGTTAGTACTCATACACAATCACACATATATATTGCAACATGCACAGCAAATATACATGGACCCTGATGTATAAGTAGAGAGAGAGAGAGAGAGACCTTGCATTGTGTAGAAGTAGCTTTACATCTATCCGCGGATTGACCCCATCTTAATAGCATGGTAGCTGCGTCTGTATACCTGTTTCACTCTGGTTTAGTGTGGAGAATCTATTATCTGTCATTCATATATAAATATGTTTATATTTTAATACTAGTTACGTAAGTTCGAAAACCTGTTTACCTTTGAAGCTTTATGTACAAGTTGGTAGCGGCACGGTATGTGTCAAAAGCCATCGATTCCCTTTGTTCTTCTTCATATATACCCACAGCCTCAAGGTACATCTTCACAGCTTCATCAGGTAGACCTTCCTCCAGAGCTCTGTACACGGTATAGACACACATACATGAACCTATTCACATATATAAAACACACATATGCATAATACACATTCATACTACATCATTACATAATAATATGCATCCATATAGACATGCATATATTTACCTTCCGCCCCTTGTAAGGGCCTCTGCAGCTGGCTGAGGTTTACCACACTCTATATACAGTTCATTAGCTCTCCTATAAAAATCTGCTACCTCGTTCCACAGCTGAAGTTCTTTTGCAAGTGCTCCAGCACTTTCCATATGTTTTCCTGCCTGCCAAGGTCTTCACAACAATAGCTTAAGGAAAAACAAAACATATCTAATTGTATATGCGTGTGTGGGTAAGTGTTGTGTATTTATATATTGCTTCCAGGATACGATTGAAGTCTCTCATGTCCCATTGCTGCCCTCTCGTGTGCTTCCTTTGCGTTCTCTGATTTTTTCGCAATCTTGAATAGATTGGCTACATAAAGGAAGTAATTAAATAGGAAATTGCATTTCTAGTACACATAACACACATATTGGAATGGATGTGTATATATGAGACCTGCACGTTCATAGTAAGGCACAGCCTTCGCCCAGTCTGCGCTCCATCTTGTGAAGCTCAGCTTCGTCCTATAAACAAACAATATATATAACAATATACATCAACATATATGTGTGTATATATATATATATATATATATATATATATATAAGAAAATGCATTTCTTATGTTGTCCATATATATAAAGCATACATATAGTTAAAACACATGTATATGTTTGTAAAGATATGTGCGTGAATACCTGTGTGCATTTACAATGTATAGATACATACGTACAATATATAGGTATATATTACATATATACCTGTTTATATAGCAATCCATATTTACACATATTAAGTTCGCATATATATATATCCACATCTACCTGTCTGAGCCTACATATATAATATGAATATATAGAAATATATGCAATAATATAATATGATATAAGGTAAAAATGCAAAGAAAAATGCATTAAGGTCACCTCCAAATGCAAGGGGAGAGAGAGAGAGCTTACAGCTTGTCGCCCTTGCGCATCATCCTATAAGGATCATTCTCCTTATCCATGATCTCTCCTAGATCAAACCCTTAGGGCACTCTCACCCTTAATTTGCCCTTAACAAACCCCTGTTTTAGGGTTCCACCATTTTTTGAGAATTCCCCTGTTTTAGGGTTTCACTCTTAATTGGGAATTCCCCATGTACTCACACACATGCACACACGCACACGCACGCGCACGCAATGCAGGAAGTGCTCTCCAAGCTTCAAGGAAGAGGGGCAATGTCCCTGAACAAGATTGTGGCAGCATATGCACAGAATGGAGATCTCGACAGGGCAATACACTGGCTGAAGAAAATGCAGAAACAAGGTATGACGCCGGACAGGAACACATTCCTGTCCCTGCTCGGCTTGTGCGTACGACAGTGTGCCCTGGAAGAGGGAAGATATATACACGCCTGTACGGAACAGAGCGAGTATAAAACCGACGAACTTGTACAGAATGCATTGATAAATGTTCGGGAAGTGTAGGAGCACCGAGGAGGCGCTGTCCGTGTTCGAGAGCATGCACAGTCCCACCGTGGTCTCGTGGAACTCCCTCATTTCTGCGTATGCCGCGTTCGGGCACCGCATCTCACTGTTCAATAGAATGCTGCTGGACGGTACTGCTCCCGACAGGATAACTTTTACCACGGTACTTGGTGCCTGTGAGGATGTGTACCACGGTAAGATGCTGCACGGGTACGTCTCTCAGGCTGGCCTGGACTCAAACCCGGTCGTGGGTACGTCCCTGTTGAACATGTATGGGAGATGCGGGAGCGTGGAGGAGGCTAGAGAGGTCTTCAACACGCTCTCGGTTTGCGACGTGGTTTCGTGGAGCTCCATGATAGTCACGTACGTACAGAACGAGTATTACCACGAGGGCATCGAGGTTTTCCACAAGATGAATCAGTATGGAGAAGAGGCAAACGAGATTACATATGCAGCGGTGTTTACTGCGTGTGCGATCACCGGATCGCTGCGGCACGGTAAGCTTGTGCACGAACTGGTAGTTGAGCGTGGTTTTGACTCGGATGTCGTTGTCAGCTGCTCCTTAGTCAACATGTACGGCAAGTGCGGGATGACCCAGGAGGCTTGGATGGCTTTCAGTAAGATCCCTCACCCGAACACCGCTTGCTGGAACGCGGTTATTGCGGCCCATGGAACACCGGACGAGGTACTCGGTGCCCTCCAGGAGATGCTTCAGGACGGATGCCAGCCCGACAGGATCACTTTCGTGACCGTGATATCGTGTTGTTGTTCGGGGTACATTGTTATGAGTAGCAGAGGCACCTCCACCGTCTCGTGGTGGAAGCCGGACTCGAACACGACCAGGCGGTGTCTTGTGCGCTGCTCAACCTCTACAGGAGGCACAGCTTAGAGGAGTTTTACAATGTTTTCTCCAGACTGGTTGTTAACGACTTGGAGTCGTGTACGAAGATGGTATCTATGTACGTCGAGAATGGATACCCGAGGAGGCCTTCCATCTGTTTAGACAGATGCAGCTGGATGGTTTGGTCGGACAAAGTAACGCTTATAACAGTTTTGGGAGCGTGCTCAGAGCTCGGCACCGGCGAGATGCTGCACAGATGCGTGGTAGAGCACGGTTACGAGTCGGATGTTGTAGTCGGGAACTGCCTGATGACAATGTACATTGGATGCAGAAGAATCGATAAGTCCGTGAGATTTTCGAATCTATGACCGAGTGGGACAGTATTTCGTGGAACACAGTTATTTCAGGGCAGCATCCATGGGGAGGACACAGAAGGCAATGTTCTACTTCAGGAGGATGCAGCAGGACGGGGTCCTCCAGACAAGTTTACTCACATTGCCGCTCTCGATGGGGTGGGAAGTTCACGTGATGCAGAGTTTGTTATCAGGATCCTTGACGAGAGCGGGATTGAATAGACGCTTACTTAGCGTCGGCACTGGTGAGTGTCCACTGCAGATGTTACCGGGTTGAGGATGCTAAGCTTGTGTTCCACACCGTGGAGGACCGGGACGTGGTGGTTTGGACGTCGCTTATAAACGGGTATGTCCAGCAGGGGTACAGTGACGAGGCGTTGAGGTGCTCGCGGGAGATGAGGCAGGAAGGGATGTTTCCGAACGAGCTCACGATCGTTGGGGTGTTGAATGCGTGTTCCTTTGGTGAAGATCTTGCGGAGGGACGTCTTGTTCACGGTCATGCAGAGGAGGCAGGGTTGGTAACGCGTTCTGCGGTTGGGAATGCACTTGTGGATATGTATGCCAAGTGTGGCTGTCTCCGGGAAGCTGACAGGATATTCCGGTGTCTGTGGAACCGGAATACTGTCTCGTGGAACACTCATTGCTGCTCATGTACAGAGTGACAGGTGTGTCGAAAGCCTTGAGCTCTTCTTCGAAATGCAGCTTGAAGGTGTGAAACCGGACAAGATTACGTTTGTCAGTGCTCTCAATGGATGTCCACGCCTTGCACACGTCAAGAGGTGTGTGTGTGTGTGCGTGCGTGCGTGTGTGGACTGAATATCCTGCGTGTCTTTTAGTATTGAGGGAATGGTGATTGAAAGTGGGTTGGACTCGGACAACGTGGTTAAGACAGCCTTGTTGACAGCCTTCACAGGTAGTATTGATGAAGTCACAAGAGTATTCAGTAGCATGTATTACAAAGACATAGTCTCATGGTACGTCTGTGCGTGTGCGTGCGTGCGTGCGTGTTTATAAGATTACATGCAGGAACACAGTGATTGCTGGTAATGTGGAGCAAGGACGGTACTCAGAGGCACTAAATCTCTTCAGAAGTATGCGACATGAGGGTGTTTCAGCGGATGCTATCAGTTTAGTGACTGTATTAAACGCGTGTTTAGGATTAAAAGAAGTTAAACATATCGAGGAAGAAGTTGTTCAACGAGGGTTTCTCAACTATGACGTCACTGTGGGTAACGCCCTTGTACACATGTAAGTTCACTTGTGTGTGTACATAATATATTACACACACGCGCACGCTACAGGTACGGGAGGTCTGGGAGATTGGTGGATGCAAGCAGGGTGTTCGAGTGCATGGATAGACGAGATCTTGCCACGTGGAACGCTATAGTTACATCCCATGCACAGCATGGTAGAGGGAGAGATGCCCTCAAGTACTTTTGGAGAATGCAGCAAGACAGTTTCAAACCAGACAGTATCACTGTTGTCAGCGTACTCTCTGCGTGCAGTCACATTGGTAACTCCCTCTCCCTCTCCCTCCTCCCTCCTCTCTCTCTCTCTCTCTCTCCTCTCTCACACACACAACATGTGTTTACTGCAGGTTTGATTCACTCTCTGAACTCTCTCTCTCTCTCTCTCTCACACACACACACACACATGTGTGTGTGTGTGTGGAGAGAGAGAGAACCTCAATCAAACCTGCAGTAAACACATGCTGTGTGTGTGCACACACAGAACATGTGTTTACTGCAGATGGCTCTCTCTCTCTCTCTCTCACACACACACACACACAAGCACACGCACACGCACACACACACACGCCATGTGTTTACTGCAGGTTTGGTTGAGGAAGGTAAGAACTGCTTCACTTGTATGGAGAGGGATTACAGGGTAGCGAGAAGTCCGGAGCACTATGCATGTGCCGTGGATATGCTTGGGAGGTCTGGGAAGCTGTCCCATGCTGAAGAACTTATAAAGAATATGCCCGAGAATATACGTGAGTCATCTGTTTTGTGGATGTCATTGTTAGGGGCTTGTAAGCTGCAGGGAGATGAGATAAGGGCAAAACGGGCCGCAGAAAAGGTTATGGAGCTCGAACCTGGTAAACCAGCTCCGTACATTCTCTTGTCCAGCCTTTAGAATGTCCGTATGTACGGTACACGTGTGCTATATATATGTATATTAGATTGAGGTTTAATGAATATAAATATTCCATGATAAATAAAAATATATCTATAGTTTGAATATTATTAAATATATCAAATATTATATTGTAAGGTACTAGGTTAAAGACAAAGGTTTATATTTCTTTTATAATTCTCTATAAAGAAGAAAAAAGAAATTAAAGTAATATGGTAAAAAAATAATCATGGAACTAACGGCCTAGATTAATAACACCCGGAAGAACCCTAAGAAGCGGGAAAATGTGCCACGTAGGCGGCATTAGGTTCAATTCGAAGGACAGAATTTTAGGGCGGAAAGGCGAGGGTTTTAGTGCTCTTGGAGCTCCAAACGCGCACGCAGGGGAACTAGGCGCTCGCATACACAGCGCATTTTTTGTGATTTCTTTATTTTGTGTGAATTCTTGAAGAAAATAGCGATGATCAAAGTGCGGGAGGAAGATCTCAGTGATCAGTCTATGATCCGGCGCATATATGCACAGAGTACGGGAACTCCACATCGAAGGGAAATTACAGAGCAAAAACCTCCTAATTTCGAGTCTTTCAGGTAAATGTAATGTTTTTATATACATATATTCCACACACACACACACGCAGTATGTATATGTAACGGCCTTTCAGGTAAATGTAGCAGTGTTCTATACATATATACGCATATACCACGTACATATATGTATAAATTTATTTAAAACGCCCACATCCAATCACAAGAAGCCTGCATACGCATATACACATTTTACATGAATCATTCAAGTACAATGGGAACAATACGAAATCCTTTCAAATATAGTGTACACCCACGCACGCTCCGAAACGCAGACACACACGCACGCACGCAGTCATACATATAACTTTTGCTGGAATCATTTAGGTTCAATGGGAACACTTCGAAACCCTGGAGGCGGATCGATACACCGACAAAACCACCATTCAAATGGGGTTCTTTCGATGATCAAGATGGTGCTGATGATGTTCATGTAATAGAGGGGAAACTCAAGAAGGTATATACACTTATATTGTGTTTCTACATCAAGTAAACTATCAAGGAACTATTAGAGGGTACTTGTGTCTGTGTGTGGGTGAACACACTAGTCTATCTCTGAACCCAGGAAGGTATAATATATTCACATATACCGCTAGGCTGTATATGAAACCATACGCATAAGTGTGGTGTGATAGAGAGAGAGAGAGAGAGAGCGTAAAGTATCTGAATGGGCTGCCCTTAGGAGGCGGAAATGCTTCATACAAGGTCTCTTCACAATAACTATATTATTGTTGACGATGATGGTGAAGAAACTAAGAAAATTCCGAACAGGTACATATATACACGTTTTTATATAGTTATATATGCTGTGGTAACATGTGTGTAATTCTCTGTAGCCCCCAGAAGTCAAAGATGCCATCGGGTACAGGCCTTAAAAGATCAGATAGAGGCCGTAGAAGGCAGCAAAGGATGGTAATTGCTGACAGTAGTGAGGACGAAGGCTTTGAGAATACCGAAACTAAGAAGCCTCGAAGGACTATGATAGAGGAAGATGATGATTTCGATAACAATGGTACAACACATATCTGATATATTTATATTTACATATGTGCGCAAGCGCGTGTTTCAATGCTTATATTTGTATTTATATAATGTTTATATAGTAATGTGTATATACTAATGTATGTCCATCCATGGTTAAAGTCTTAATAAAAACGACACCTAATTATTACTTATTAACTGAGGTTAATTATTTGTCAGGGTTCATTGATCTCCATGATGACGTTTATCGGGTCCGCAGTAGCGGGGACCCTAAAGACGTGATTAAGGACACTCTGGAGAGATGTGAAAAAATTGCGGATTTTCTTCGCAAAGAGATTCATGATGGAGGTGATAAAATCGTCACACAGGTTAGTTATGCACTCTCTCTCTCTATACAGAAACACAACCCACATGCATTATTTTGCAGGCTGAAGTACAAGCTGCATGCCAAATGGCAGGTGCTAGGGATCAAATGTTGACCCCTATCAACTTGTAGGTGTAAATTTTCTTCTCTTGTTATATCGGAAACGGCTCGGAGGAGGTGGGTTTATTTATATATGTATGTATAATGAATGCACTTGTGTTTTATGATTTCGTAATGCCAAAGAGGCATATGCCGCTTATATGCTTAGTTGCATGCATTATGTATGTATATTCGGTTCTGATGCTTGTTGCATTTGCAGCTATCTTGGCTGATGAGATGGGCCTTGGCAAGACTATTCAGGTATCCCTAATATCATCATGCATACGTGTGCGCGCGCGTGTGTATAAGACTTAAAATCCACATACGTACATAGAGAGAGGGGGAAGGGGGGATATATGCACGAAGAGCCGCATATACGACCAATAAATGATATATAACATCATATATGTACTATTACGACAGGCGATCACTTTTCTGGCACTTATAAACCATTTGGACGGAGACTCGGGTCCGCACTTAATAGTGACTCCAGCATCAGTTCTGGAGAATTGGGAAAGGGAGCTTCAAAAATGGTAATTCTTTATTTATTTGTGTACGTGTACGCATGTGTGTGTGTGTCTGTAGAGAGAGAGAGAGAGAGCTCGAATTTTGTACCAGGTGCCCAGAGTTCACAGTTATACCATTTCATGGAAGTGAGCGAAATATAAGGAAAGATGAACTTCATGCCCTTGCCAGATCTGGTAATCCAGCGCCGTTCCATGTCTTCCTCACTGGTTATTCGTTGTTTGAGAGGAAAAGGTGTGTGTGTGTGTGTGTGTGTGTGTGTGTTCAGTTACATGCGCTGAATGTTATAGTCTACATATACTGTATTTCATATGCTGTATAATATCGTGCATATATACGTTCATACATATATACATTCATTCCATATCTAACTTTAATTTTTTAATTCTATTTTTTTGTTGACAGTTTAGCGTCCAAAGATGACAGGAGCATGCTGAGGAAATGGAACTGGAGTTGCGTGGTTATGGACGAGGCACACTTGCTTAAGGACCGCACAAGCTACAGAAGCAAGCACTTGAAGTCAATTGCTCAACGCGCAAAACATCGCTTAATGATCACTGGTACACCTCTCCAAAACGATCTCCAGGTGTGTGTGTGAAAGAAGTTTTATTGCATGTTTATTATGCATGTATAAGTATGTAAATATGTCTAAATATTATTGTAAGGAACACTGACACTGATTATGTCGTCCTTATAGTATTCATTATTTTATTACTCACTACTGATAGTTGTTGTGTTTTACAGGAGCTGTGGTCTCTATTGGAGTTTACAATGCCTAATATTTTCAAGGATTGCTCATTTGACACTATTCTTGAGCATAGGAACGGCAGAAAGGTGGTAACCCAAGATAACATGGACCTCATTAGTCATATTAAGCACATATTAACACCCTTCGTTCTTCGTCGTGTGAAAGCAGATGTTATGCACCAGCTTACACCAAAAGTGCATAAGGTATGTGTGTGTCTGTGTGTCTGTGTGTGCGTGTGTGCGTGTGTGCGCGCATATACACTCAACCTTACAGTCTAATACTCTCCTACATACATTTACACGTGTGTGTAAGAGTTTACTAGTTTGGAATGAAATGCACACACGAAGGCACGCGCACTCACTCACAAGTCCTTTTGGAATAAAAAATATTTAAATCACATTATTCAACATATCATTTTATAAGGTGATAGAAAATAGTTTTATATGACATGTGTAATGATCTTTCAGGTGGAGTGTTTGGAAATGGTGGAGAATCAGGCAGCTGCTTATAATGAAGCCCTTACTGGGTATCGAGCTGAAGCAAAATCCGCAATGAAATCTGGTTCATCGCTTTCTGAAACTATTCCTCGCCGTCAGATTTCCAGCATATTCACTCATCTGAGAAAGGTATATATATCTGTATTTGTATGTATTTACTTGTGTATGCATATTATCGTATTTTACATAATGAAGTATAGGATAATTCTATACATGATCATGGACTTCTGTAACATAGACTCTCTCTCGCTCGCTCTGTGCGTGCGTGCGTGTGTGTGTGTGTGTATACTCAAGGAGTCTGGTCATATACCTGTACCTCTCTCTTCCCTGCGTGCGTGCTCGTACTCATTGGTCTATACCATCTTAACAGATTGACTTATGGACAAAAAATATTAAAAATACACGGTACTTTCTCGCCTATAAAATATATTTTTAGTATAAATATGCATAATAGATGGATATACATATTTCTTTATTTATGCTTGTTTGTGCGGGTGCTGCTGCATTTTATACATATCTAATGCGTATCTAATTTACTATAACTTAACTATATCACAATATGCTAAGAATTTAGTAGATAGAAAGCTGTTATGTACTGTTGTTTATATATATATATATATAAAGCATACATATAGATACTAGTGAATATGTATACGCTATTGTTTGTGGTTTAATTGTTGAAGTGCAGTTGGCGAACCACCCGACTCGTGAGGCGTGTGTACACGAATCAAGACATAGTGAAGCTGGCGAGTATCTGCCACAGGCACGGCATATTCGGTGATGAATGCACAGTGGAACGTGTGAAGGAAGAGCTCACCGCCTACAACGACTACAACTTACATCAGGTGCGTGTATGCATGTGCATGCGAGCCTGTTTGTTTGTACGTGCTTATATATATATGCGCGTGTGTGTATGTATATGTGTGTTTGTATATGCTTTTATGTTTGCTAGAAATATAAGTACTTAGTACTTTTCTTCCTGATTTTTCAGCTGTGCTGTACACATAAGTTCTTGTCACGCCAGATCAAGCTCACTGAGATGGATGCCCTTAAATCTGCAAAGTGTCAGGTATATATATATGCTGTATGTATGTATGTATGTACATCTCTCTCTCGCTCTATATATATATGTGTGTGTGTGACAATAAGAACATTACATTCGGTCTATATTTAAGAATATACTGATCATAATATCTATTAATATCTTTCTTAACACCAGGTTTTGAAGAATCTTCTTCCTGAGTTACGAGTGGCAGGCCGTAGACCATTGATCTTCAGTCAATGGACACAAATGCTGGATATTCTTGAGTGGGCTTTTACAAGTCATGAATTTTTAAATACAACCGTCTCGATGGAGGGTATGCATATATATATATATATATATATATATATATATATTATATATATATATATACAGAGAGGAGAGAGAGAGGGATTCGTATATGCTACATATACTATAGATATTGTATTTATAGTTTGTACTTTCTCCACTAAACTGGTAACTGTATTCCCCTCTCTCTCTCCATTTTTGCTATATTCATGGTTTTAACACTTGAATGACTGATATTTATATGTATAAACACACACGCGAGTGCGCGCTAGAGGCAATATATTTATTTATGTGTATATAAACTAAAAATGTATATTTCAGTACATACGTGTACACAAACACATTTAATGTATATATGTTCCATTTACAGGACGGAAGTGTCTGAGAGACAGTCATTGGTTGATGAATTCAACAATGATTCGGGAATATTCGCGTTTCTGCTATCGACACGGGCTGGTGGACAGGGCTTGAATCTGACGGGCGCGGATACAGTCATAATACACGACGTTGATTTCAACCCTCAGATGGACCGTCAAGCTGAAGATCGCTGCCATCGGATTGGCCAAACGAAATCTGTCACCATTTACAGGTAATGTATGCCTGTGTTTACATATACATATATACCTATACACATATGCATGTATGTTGTATGTGGCATTTATATAAGGTTTGATATACACATAAGTATGTTCCCTACGAATATGCATATACAAGAGACTTATAAAAGCCTCATTGGTCTCTTATATATATATATAGAGAGAGAGAGAGAGAGAGAATATACACACACAACACACGAACTTAGCAAGTTCTTTGTGCTTTATTTAGTTAGTGGAGGGTGTATGTATATATGCATGTGTGTGTACACACACCACGTACAATTCATGTTGTGTATTTGTGTGCAGATTGGTGACAAAGGCTACAGTGGAGTATATACGCAATAGCACAAAGGAAGCTTATATTGGATACTGTTCTTGAGGGACAGGTGTCAGCATCTCGTGGTAACGATGACGGTAATGAGGCTCAAACCATGGGCCAAATCCTCTCTGCTTTACTATCTTCAGAGAATTAATTAGCCATTAATCACGTTTTAACGGTAATTATAGACTTGTAATTATGCAATTTTGTATATTAACGATATTTATAATTTATAATTTATAATAGAATCAATAAATAAATAAATAAAGCACATCTTCATTACATATAATATATTAATCATGAATGATAATAATAAATTGTTTATGACTATGTAAATCATATATGTATACCCATAGCAATATAATTCATTAAAAAATAAATTTAAACTTTTTAAAAGTATTTTATTAAGTAAATTTTCTGGTGATAGTAAAAATTACGTTTATTTAATTTAATATAAAATCGGACTTTTTTATTTATCAAGAGTGCAATAGTTAAAATTCAACAATAATAAATTTCTAAATATGTGAATTTGAGACATAGTAAAAAGTGTTAATTCATCAACTATATTATTATTTTGAATTTATACTTAAATATATTACGTATAATATAAGAAGCGTACCACACACACACACACACACACAGCGGTGTGTGTGGTGTGAACTAAAAAGTTTATTATACAAATAGCTGTTATCACATGAGAGGTATGTCTTTGTCCGTGATCTCGTAACATGTCTATTCAGGCTTTCTATATCATTCTAAATACATTATATATAGTTTGATAAAATTTAAATTAACTTTATTAATTTTCTACAACGTAAAATTTAAATTAAAAAAACGGTTAAAATTAAATTAATTGGAGCATTACAAAAGTTTGGTGGTCAAGTAACCTCCAATCAATCTGGACCATGGATGTTGTTCTATGCCGGATTTAGATGCGGTGGCGGCCTTTGATAAGCGAATATGCCAGGTATTTATCAGCTGGCATTATCTTAAAATATGCTCTAGCACATTCCGTCAGAGGCAGGGCTTTTTTTATTGGCTCACTAGGGTGTCAGTGAAAAATATCACGAGTTCCTGTTTCTGTGTGTGAGCTTGGAGATGGCGGCGGTCGTAGGCAAATACGCAGGTATGCAATATGCATCGTGAGCTCCGTGTTCATGCCTTTTTCTTCCGAAAAGATGGCTTTTTTATGCATTTCTTTCTTAGATTTGTGCATGGATCTGTGCTTGTTTTCATGTTTCTATTGAAAATCCGCTTTCTTTCCTCTTAAATCTGAGTTTTGGCAAATGTTTCTATCGAAAATCCGCTTTTGTCCTGTTAAAATCCGAGTTTTTCTTGCGAAAGTCCGTATTTTTCCACAGATTCATCTGAAATCCGTGTCTTGTCAAAATTCATACTTTTTTCACAGATTCATTGTGAATCTGTGCTTGTTCATGTGAAAATCTGCTTTGTCATGTGAAATTCTCCTAAACTGCGATTTTGTGTGTGCAGAGGAGCTGATCAAGAACGCGAAGCACATCGCACACCCGGGAAGGGTATTCTTGCGGCTGACGAGAGTACAGGCACAATCGGAAAGCGTCTGGCGAGCATTAAAGTCGAGAATGTGGAGTCGAACCGTCAGGCACTTCGCGAGCTTCTCTTCACTGCTCCTGGTGCGCTACAGTACTTGAGTGGTGTGATTCTTTTCGAGGAGACGCTCTACCAGAAGACTGCTGCCGGAAAGCCCTTCGTGGACGTCCTTAATGAGAGCGGGGTTTTGCCCGGTATTAAGGTATGATTTTTTCAACTCTTTCCGCCTGTGTTCTATGTATATGATCACGTATATATCTGTCTGTATGACTAAACATAATGTATATATCTATGTAGACGTGGATGTCTATGTCTTTTCGGTTGTCTGCATTCCATTGTTATATGGGGTTGTGTTTTAGCGTGTGTATGTCTTGATCAATGTAGTATTTAGACGTTGTACACATCGTGGCTGGTATGCATTTGTCTATGAGTAGAACAAAATAGATTATTATATTCGTACTATATTGTATATGTGCATTTCGAGCATTTAAATTTTCCATTCTGTACTGTGTGGAAGCCGATGCACATATTCACGTATGTACACAGTTGTATGCATGAAGTATCAATACGATTTGAGTGTTGGTTCAATGAAGGTGGACAAGGGGACGGTCAATATAGCAGGCACTGACGATGAGACGACTACTCAAGGTCTCGACGGGCTTGCTGGCGATGTGCCGAGTACTACAAGGCTGGTGCCAGGTTCGCGAAGTGGAGAGCAGTGCTGAAGATCGGACCCCATGAGCCTTCGGAGCTTGCTATCCAGGAGAATGCTCAGGGACTCGCACGATACGCCATGATCTGCCAAGAGAACGGTCTTGTTCCTATTGTAGAACCGGAGATTCTTGTTGATGGTCCCCATGACATCAAGACTTGCGCCAAGGTATGTGTGTTTCATTGTATATGCTTTATGTTATCATACACACATACACATATCATGTTTCAATGAACAGGTGACGGAGATCGTGCTGGCAGCGTGTTACAAAGCACTCTCCGACCATCACGTCCTGCTGGAAGGCACCTTGCTCAAGCCCAACATGGTTACTCCCGGCTCCGACTCACCGAAGGTCAGCCCGCAGCAGATAGCAGAGGCAACGGTGTACGCTCTTCGTCGGACCGTCCCGGCAGCGGTTCCGGGTATAATGTTTCTGTCCGGCGGACAGTCGGAGGTGGAGGCGACGGAGAATCTTAATGCAATGAACAAGCTTGAGGTTCTTAAGCCATGGACGCTCTCTTTCTCCTTTGGAAGGGCTCTCCAGCAGAGTACACTCAAGGCATGGGCGGGAAAGAAGGAGAACGTGGAGAAGGCACAGAAGATCTTTCTGGTCCGTGCCAAGGCTAACTCCGAGGCTACTCTTGGTAAGTACCAGGGTGAGGAGGCAGTGGAGGGTGCAGCTGAGAGTCTGCATGTTAAGGATTATAAGTACTGAGGTTCGTTGACCGGTGTGTTTGCTAGTTGACTGATTAGTTAACTAGTTGACTAGTGGCTTGACTGGCTGGTTGATCTCTTTTTTCAATACTCTCTTAATAAGCTTACTTCTATATACGTCTCTACTCTCTCTTAAACACACACACACGCTTCACACTCACGCATATGTATATATATGTTATATATAGAGATAATACGTGTACTATATGATAAGGAAATATATCAAAACGTATCCTGTATATATATAGTGATAATAACGTGTACTGATAAGGAAATATATCAAAATCATGTGTGTTGTATATATATATATATATAATATATATATATATATATATATATATATATATATGTCTATTCTTTGTGGTCAAATATATTGACAACATGATCCTTCTATTCATTAAATACAAAAATGTTGGTGGATGTATGTTGAGTTTATCCAGGAAGAGATATTTTTTATACTCATGTTGAAGATAATATAAGAATATTTGATGTATACATTTATGTTGTATACTCGGCTCGTTTATATATATTTTATATTTAATTTGTATAATTTAATTAAAATTAACTATGTAAATGTGGCCCACGAGTATTAATAATGTATAGGAATTTGAAATTTTTTATGTAATGTGTTTATATTTTTATACATAAATGTATTACAAGATAAAGTTATAAAAATATAAAAAAATTATACATTACGTTTGTAATATAATATTTCAGGCTCAGAAGCAGCAGTTATCATCTTTAAATGTGTAAATTTTATTTGAATATTAAATTTATTAAATAAATATAATTTAATATTGTAAGGTAATATAATATATTTTAATAGCTTTTAAATATACTATATTAAAGGTATTTAAGGTTTGGTTATATGTGAACAACTTAAATTTGGTTTACATAATAATTTAATTATGATATAAAATATATTAGGTCCTGTAATTTAATTATGATATAAATATATTAAGGTCCTGTAATTTAATTATGATATAAAATATATTAAGGTCCTGAGTGATTATTATTTATTGTGTATAGAAATATTTGTTATTAAGTCATAGTTTTACATAGCAAGAAATTGATACAATATACTATACTATGTAACTAAAACGGTTAATTTAATTTTAATAAACTGTCTGCGTACATATACTGCATTCTCCAACCTTCAAGCTGTCCACAGAATATATTTATTATTAATTATAATAACAATCTATGTTATACACACACACACACATACACATAATATATATATATTACTTTTAGCATTATTAATATTACCTTTTTAATATGAATAATCATCTCCATCTGCAGTTAAACAACGTATTAATCGACAACCCAATGTATGTTCTTCCACACAAACACACGCACGCACACACGTGCACACACACACACAATATTTATAAATGCATCAAAATTACCTTTGCCTTTGAAACCCATCTGCTCGAGAGTATGCGGAGGAATATCCTTACCACAGCCCGGATAAACACAAAGGGGATTTTCACAGTCAAACGCCTGAAATGCACAGTAAAGATGGTACACGTGTAAGCACGGCGTAAGAAAGGCTGCAGGTGGATATTCCGGATCGGAATCCTGGTTGCAAAATGCACACTTGCCGACGTGGACAAGCTCTAGTGAACTTCCGGTGGCCGTTTTGGACGCTCCCAGTAACTTGGCGGTAAAGTTTAATGCACATTTCCCTCTTAAACCCCTTAATTAATCCTCTTTTCTTACTTAAAATATGCAGGTTGTTGTCACACATGTTCAGGTTCGTCTTAAGTGTTTCAACCTTAAATAATAATAAACTCAATTATTTATTAATTAAAAATAATTTATTATGTAAAAATATATATACCTTAGTTTTGAAAGACTCTTTCTCCGTTCAGCGTTGTATATATTCGCAAGAATATTCTTTGCAAGTGGGCTCGCGTTCGAATCCGGTAAGTCTGCGTAATTTGCATTTCGTATAAGCCTTGTTAAGGTGTCGTACTCAATCTGATATGCCTACACCTCTCCTCTGCTTCCTCTATATCCTGCATATTTATTTATTCATATATTTATATGTATTTAATATATTATATTTAGAATATAATATTACCAATAACATCTGCTTCTGCTCGGCTTGTTCCTGTGCGATCTCCTCCTCACATGTAGCAATCCACAGCTTCAGATCGGAATCGTCCACGTGGTCCGCATCAAGACCGTCTAGGGCAGCTACGTAAAACGGTAAGAATTACACATATGTATATACGTACACATGTGTATACGTACCCTGTTCCTTCCTGAATCCCTTTTCGACTGGGGTACTCCCTTCCTCTTTACTCTCCATACATATCTTCACCCTTTTCTTCCTCCCAAGTCCTGAGAAGTCCACCTGCAGCTCCGGGTGTGTGTGTATGTGTGTAGGTGTGTGTGTATGTGTGTATGTGTGTGTGTGTGGTGTGTGTATGTAAATGTCTATGTATATATCTTGTATATACGTGTAAAAACTATTTTGTGCATGACATTCTCTCTCTCACGCACACACACACGTAAATGTCTATGTATATATCTTGTATGTAAAACTACCATAAACACCTTTTGTACATGATATTCTCTCTCTCACACACACACACAAACGCACGTAAATGTCTATGTATATACTGTACCTTGTATCTCGATATATACGTGTACAAACTACCATAAACACCTTTTGTACATGACATTCTCTCTCTCACGCACACACACACACCCGCGCACGCACGTAAATGTCTATGATATATATTGTATCTCGATATATACGTGTAAAAACTATCATAAACACCTTTTGTACATGACATTCTCTCTCTCTCTCTCTCTCTCACACACACACACACACACGTAAATGTCTATGTATCTCGATATCATAAACACCTTTTGTACATGACATTCTTTCTCTCTCTCACACAAACACACACACGTATGTATATATCTTGTATCTCGATATATACGTGTAAAAACTATCATAAACACCTCTTGTACATGACACTCTCTCTCTCTCACACACGCACACGCACGCATGCACACACACACACCTTCTGGCCATTCTTGAATGCAGCAAAGGCTCTAGCAAAGTAAATCGGTACAATACCATCCCTCCGCTGCCCACCGGCAGTGTAGTAGAGTGCAAGCAGCTCATTTCTGAGGCCTTCATCCAGGCCGTCGATGAAGTAGCCCTGTTTGGCAACTTTGGAGCATCTCCCCATATATTCCTCATCCATTTCTTCATCTGCTCAGTGTTGTTTCTTTGCAACCATTACCAGCCGTAGCTCCTTCATCGTTAACTCCATGGTAATCTCTATAATATATATATATATAATGGAAATCATTCTCTCTCTCTCTCTCTCTCTCTCTCTCTCTCTCTCTCTCTCTCTATATATATATATATATATATATAACACAAAGTTTCATGGTGTCTGACAAACGAGATGAGTTTAGTAATTTAAATATTGAGAGAGAGAGAGAATCATATATACGGATAAATAATCGATTAAGATCTGGTAAGGGAAATTTTCCGTTTTAAATTTTAAATTTATTATTAGATAGATTTTAAACGGAAAGAATTAAATATGCATATCAATAATGTAAATTTTTTTGAGAATATTTTTACCATTTAAAATCTTACTAAAATACTTACCTCTTCCAGTGTTAAACCTATTTCTCAAGGAGAAAAAAACCTAGTTAATTATTAAAAGGAACACAAAAAGTTACCTCTGCCAATTGTAATAATAACTATCTTGTATTTTCAGTTTTAATATATATATGAGCTGTATAAAGACTATATTTATAATAATATATATTTATAATGTTTATTATGTGAATTATTTATATATTAAGTTAGCTAAACACAACAAACGAAGAAGAGGAATCATTGCACCTTCGGGTGTGCATGAGCAAGTGGATACACATACGTGTGTACATAGAAAGAAGATAAAGCCGTTACACACATACACACACATACACACACACACACCACATGTATATAAATATTATATATTTATATACTGTTGAGTTATATATTAATTATAATTATTATGTATGAATGTTTTAGTGTTAGATTACTTTGTAAATTTTTAATTACATTTACTTTATAAATTTTCTTTGTGGTTTCTTTCCATCTCAACGAAACTCGCTTTCATTGTGTCTAATTTCTTAACATTGATACCATTTAAGTCGTATAACTTATTAAAGAATTTTATAACTCTATAACTTTATCAAATTTAATTCTCGAAAATAGCGTCAATTGTATATGGTATAGGCGTATATACGTAATATATAACGTGTAAAACATGTTATGAAATATAACATTAATTAATATTTCCTAATGTAATGGAAGTTCATTCAACTAAGAAATTATAAGTTATTTCTTAATTAATCATAATATATTAATTATAATGCATTATAACTGATTTTAATTAGAATAGTTAATCTACTTCAAAAGAAAATTACTGAACTCCAAAGTGAATTCCATTCTTTTACCCGCTTCAACCCTAAAAGGAAATAGTAAATTTTTTATATTATACTATTTTAAAATATTTCGATAGTTATTAGTTTAAATAAATTGTTGTATGTTTTTGCTTTTATACATATAAATTGTAATTTTTATAACAATAAAAGAAACTTTGCTATTTAGTGAAGTAATGTTGAACATTTTCAAATTTGCAAATGTGTTTAAAATATTTTTAAAATTCCACAAACACATTCTTTAGTAATAATAAATAAATAAATTAAATATTTTAACATATTTAAATATTAAAATGCTAGGATTTAAATATTCAAATTATATATTTAAAATTAACAAATAAAATAAAATAAAACTAATAAAAAAACTAGAAAACTCATCATGTTTATTATTTTAATTAGGAAAAAAAAATAACAAATTAATAAACATGTTGCAAACATGTTTTGCAAATGCATTAGTAATGTGTTTTTGAACATTAGTAATGTTGGTAAAAATGCAAACACAATTTTTAATATTAGTGTTAAGTGAATATGTTAAAAAAGAAAAAAAAAAATTTTAAATAAATATCAAATCTAATTATTATAATACCATTGCATATATCCATTTCATATCATTTATTGGATTTCACTATGAATCATTGTTATTTTATAATGTTTTCCATTACATTTTATTTTATCTTTACATTTTATATTTATCATTATTAATTATTATAAATAATGCAAATATTTTAGATTTGCAATTTGTCATTATCATTATTATTTACATGTTTTTAAATCTTAGCATTTTTGATTTTTTTTTTTTTTATGTCCATTTTTAGCAAATTTGCCTTAAAATTGAGAATTTTTATGATTTAAATTTTATGGATTTTCATGTTTTTTCAGCAAAAGGAGCAAAAAACTATGATTTTTATTCATCAAAAAACCTAAAATAAAAGTAAAATCTTTTAAATTTATTACAATTGAAGCTAATCATTATTTAATAACAATTAATAAGTTTGTATTTACTAAGAATATATATATATATACATATATTAAAATCATAAGTTTTTAAATTTAATAAATTGTGTGGGAACAACTGTACTTCAATATAATGTCTTTTAAACGATGGAGTGTATATAGTGTTCATATTGTTGTTTGTCTTTCAAATTAATTACAAACTTTAAATATAAATTGTATAAATCTTGATTGCAATTTTTTTTTAAAATGATGAATTTGATATTAAAGTGGGATTGCTTTTTAAAAATTATAATGTCAGTAATTAAAATGCAAAATACAATGAAGAAAAAAAACTAAACTAAATGTCATCAAAAAAAAGCATGCACACATTGATGAATATATTATTGCATTTTCCCGTTACTAAACAATGGTTTTGCAAAGTCATTTTTTTTTTCCCTTTCCTTTTTATTAACTCATTACATTGTAAGCAAATAAAAATACAACTTTAAAGTATTAATTTAAAGTACATTGTTAAACAATTTATTAAATGTGTAGAGCACAAGAAAGACAGTTATAAAAAAAAATAATAAAAATAAATTCAAGATCAACGTCCTTTTAAGTTTTTCAAAAAATACAGTTAATGGAGCTTGTGCATCTGACTTGCCTAAAATTTACCTTTTCATTCATACATTTAAAGTCTTTAAATAAAAGTAAGTAAAGATGTTAATTATTTAAATAAAAGCCATCTTATTTTATATTGACGTTCCGATACTTATTATCATTATTAGTTGAATGACAATATTAAATGTGTAGTGCCTTATGACATATCACATGTGTATTAAAGGTCTTACATCGAGGCATATTTACGTTGATATAACTATAAATAAAGAGTATAGAGAGAATTATAAAGTATTATTAGTTAGTCTTACTTGAAGAAGATCAATAATATAATTTATTGGATCGTGCTAACATGTGACGAATAAGTTTGAAACTATATAAAGTTTATATAAATCTAATTTTTTTCATGTATAATTTATATAAATTATGTACATGAATATGATTCATTATTTGTGTGTAGGAACCATTGATTGATTTTGATTTGGTGCCAAAAAGAAAATACAACATCAGTAAATTATTTTATTTAATTTTCTTCACAACATAACTAACTAAATATACCTTGCACTTCTCTTTTTATTTAGAATTATAATTCTGTTAATCACATAAATCTATTAATGTGATACCTATATTACACATGTTATGTTATAAGGTGTTACATATTTAATGTTGTTTTTCAACAAATGATAATAAACTATAGTAGCATTTGATATTAATGTTACTCAAACTGTCACATGGTTTTTATTTTTGAAATTTTGAATGTGTAAATGAAAACTAAATTTTTATGCTGTCTTTTTAATTAATCTTAATTAATTTATAAGTTTATGTAATTTTCGTGTGTGTATGTAAACCCCAGTGTAGAAGTATAGAGTGTGTGTAATAATAAATGTTCGGTTTTGGGTTTCCACGTGCACACAACACGTGGATTATAAACATCCCATACACATTAAATGCACCCACATACACACATATGCACAAAGTTTAACGAGGTATCTCTTATTATTATCATTTATGGGAGGGCTATAACAATATGTTTAATGAATCGTTCTACAATGGACTGGCGTGAAGGCCTTTTTGTTTATTTTAGTAAGATCTTTTTAAATTTAAAATATATTTATATACTATTAAGATTTGCGAGTTATATATTAAAATATTTAATATTATGTGTTAAATTATTTTTGTAAATTTTCATTACATTTACATTAATGAAAATCGTATATAATTTTTTAACATTAATACCATCCAAAGGTCATATAACTTATTAAAGAATCTATAATTTATAAGTCTATAAGTTTATCAAAATTTAATCATAAAGTGTCAACTGTATATAGTATAGGCGTATATACGTAACAAACAATGTGAAAACATGTAAATATAACATTAATTAATACAAAGAAATTATAAGATATTTCCTAGTTATAAACTTGATCTTTAAAGATAATTAATTATAATGCGTCGATTAGAATAGTTAATCTACTCTTTCAACCTTGAAAAAAGAATTAGTAAATTTTTACATTATAGATTTTAATAGTTATTAATTTAAATAAATCAGTTTGTTATATGCTGTGCAAGTGGGCTTTTGCTTCGATATGTGTAATTTGCATTTCGTATAAGCTCGTACTCATGATATCCTGTACATATATATTAATTATAAGTAATAATATCAATTTATATGGTCCGTCATAATGAGCAAGTACTCCCTATGTCAACGATTGTGTACGTCGGGATAATACTGCACATCTCTCTCTCGGTTTAAGTTCATGTGCATAATCTAAGCTCAGCAATCTTCATGAGGTAAATTTTATCTCTCTCTCTCTCTTCTCTCTCTCTCTCTCGCACACATACACACACAACACACGCGTTTACATACACAGTTCGGAATCATCCGAAGATGGGGAGGAGTATCCTCCTGTGATTACATCCGAGCAGCTGCGCAGGCGACGAGGGCTGGCAGTGGACACTCCCCAGATGCGCCAAATGGGTGAAGAGTGTATGGGGCGATGCACCCAGAGACAAGGGAGTGGCTACTGCGTGGAGCGTCTCACCCACGATCTTCACAAAGAGGTTAAGGAGCTCTATGCCAAGGTCTATGGAAACAGCTCTTTGGAACTGTGCCTCTTTGGTTTGCAAGAGGCTTTGCCGCTATGAAAAACGGCCAAAAGGTACGTATGCGTGCGTGCGTGCTTAAGGCTAGCCAGATAATGATTTACATACACATGTATCATATAGAAGTCTATGTGTTCTTCTATATATACATATAAACACACACACACACACACACACACACACATATATACATATTGATGTGTATAGGTGAATTTTGGGAAGAGGAAAAGGAGACGTGGAATAGAAAGACTCGTAACAAAGAGGACACTGAAACTGGAAAACACTGCAAGGGCCAAGAACAAACGAGGTATACATATAGTGTGTGTGTGTGTGTGAGAGAGAGAGAGAGAGAGAGAATATTGTAGACACACACACACACACATATATATACATATATAATAAAAATATTTTAACGTAAATTAGTTATTAATGCTTTTATTTGTTTAGTTAATCAAATGGACGATCCAGATCTGAAGGAGGATTGACGGGTGTAATGAAGAGATTGCACAGGGAGAGGCTAAGCACAAACAGATTCTTCTGGTAATATTTAATAAATATATATATATACATATTTCAATATAAAATAAATAATAAAGAAATTAGTTTAATATAAAATATATTTACAGGAAATAGGGGAGGCTGAGAATAAATCCGGGTATATTTAGTAGAATATCAGGCGTTTTCTAAGCTGGTTAATGTGAAACACGAACCGGACGTTGATGTAAGCCTCCTTGAGCAGAAGATAATTAAACATATGAACAAGGCTCAACAGGAAAGGGATTCCTTAGAAGCTAAGGTATATATTTACATTTAATTAACATGTATACATTATACTATAAACACATTATTGGGAAACCAAAGTATAATAAACTGTGAATTTATAATATTAACAATAGTATAATAAATTAAGATATCAAAATTAATTTAATTAAATTAATAAATTATTTTACAGATTCAAAGGCTCAAGGTGAGCTTGTCCGAATGTGAAACCAAGCTGGACTCCATTAAGAAGAGGAAGGCTATGTTAGAAAAGTCAAAGACGGAAATATGGGTCAAACTCCGGCGACCTGCTTACCGGCCATCGCCTGAAAATCCCGCCGGAAATCTTGAGCTTGTCCACGTGGGCAGTTTGTGCAGTTTGTAAGCAGGTTTTCGTCCCGGAATATCCTCCCGCGGCACTTCTCACGCCGTGCTTTCACGATACCATCTGTATTGTGCACTCCACGTGTTCAACTGCGATAAGCCCGTGTGTGCTGAATGTGGTCAGGATATTCCTCAGAATATCCTTGCGGAATTGGGCTTTGACAACGGTAATATTTCAAAATATATTTGTGAGATATGTATCATAACAATTATTTTATATATTTGTATATAACTATATAATGTTTATTAGTGTATTCAGGTACAGATGGTGATGAAGATTGCGTGTTAGTTGATATTGATTAATAAAAATTTAATTCTTTTTTATAAAAAGTAAACTTGGTATTGTGTGTGTTACACACGCATATATATATAGTTCATCCAAACAGGTTATCTATAATATTTATATTAGTATTTCTTATCATTATAAATATATCATTTTAAAGAGTGTCATAGTGCAAAGGACTTTCCTCTTTAATAGTTTTAAACTAATTTATCTAATCTCTTAGATTTCAAAATTTCAAAAATACTAAAAGAAATAGTATAGCTTTTATTTTTCTATAAATTTGATTATAATTAAATAACAATGAATTTATTTAATAAAGCCGTGTGTAGCGTGTCAACGTTATACATTAACACTGAATTACATAAGCTAAAAAACATTTTTTCAAATTAACATTGATTCAGAAACTAATTGCTAGTTATAAAAATTGAAATTTTTATTTATATTCTTTATGGACCATTCGTTTCATTCTCATTTTTATAATTGGTGGCAAATTTAGAGTTATATGTATTATGAAGATTTACTTATTTACTATATTAGTTTTCAGCATGAATACAAATAAATTGATATATTGATTTAATTACTAAGTATAATTATTGAGATTACTTAAGTGCGTTACAAAAATGTTCTTCATGTATGAATAAAGGGTTTCACATTATATTTGATGTTGACTTCAATTAGATAAACTATGAAATAGCATATATATATTCAAAATGTCAGATATTATTCAGCTACAAAAACCCTGATTATATATATGAGACCTCCTGCCACGTGGCACACATGCGACACGCTGACACATGGGGCCAGATCACCACCCATGTGTCACTATGCATGTGTGTATATACACATACATATATACAGTATGTTACATAATATACAATATCTTACATTATCCTCCCTTCTGCAGTTGTGTAGATGGTGATGGATCTGATGGTCCTGGATCCGTGTCAGCTAGGCCATCTAAGGTATGACCAAATGTATTCAACAAGTCTCAAACGACAAAACCGTTTTATTCGAACTACGTGAACTATCTCAACCTTATGAGATCCCACCAACTATACTTGATAGAGTACTTTGGTAGGGACCAAGCCACTTATGTAATAAACCAGTTGCAAGCCCAGGTGCAGTTAACTTGGGAAAACGTACCAGTACTAAGTCACCGTCAGCATAGTCTGGTGGAATTTGATGTCGTGCGTTGTAAGAAAATTGTTGCCGTATTTGAGCTCGACCAAGATGTTCAGCAGACTCTGCACGCAAAAGAGGCAAGACAGCATCCAAATGTCAAGCCCACATTTTCGCATCCTTGGCATGTGGCAGATTTGATGATAATCCCAATTCACTAGGCAACTTAGGATCATATCTACACAATACCTTGAATGGAGAGATACCAATCGAACTCTGAATGCTGTTACATAAGCAAATCTCAAGCATCGCAAATACCAATCCCAGTCAGTGTGATTGAAGTTCACATACTTCGAGATCATATCCTTGAAGGTCCGATTCAATCGCTCCACCAAACCATCAGTTTGTGGATGATATGGAGAGGTAAATGAGTGTTTTTACCCCTAACCTCTCACACAACACTCAGAATACCCTGCAATGAAAGCGGAGCCATTATCTGATAACATCCGCTTTGGACAAGAATGCTGCAAAACCACATTATCGAACAAAAAACAAAGATGTTGACATGACAGTTGCATCCAGAAGAGCACCAACCTCCACCCAACGAGTTAAATAATCAAATACGACAATGATGTACTGGTTACCTTGAGAAGAACGTGGAAAAGGTCCCATTAAATCCACTGCAATTAACTCAAAAGGGCGAAAGACATTGATGGATTCTAACACCCCATGGCCCGAGTTATAAAGGAATTCCGAGTTTGACAAATGGACAACTTTGAATATACCTGATCACATCACCACGCATGCTGGGCCAATAAAAGGATCTGCGGAGCTTCTCCAACACTCGTTGGACCAAGATGACCTCCAACAATAGGCGAATCATGATATGCTCGAAGAAGGTGTGGAACATATGTAGAGGGCACAACCAAACGCCATCTGTCTTTTGGATTTGTCCCAATAAAATATAATAAACCATCCTGAAGTCGAAACTGAGCATGATATTGTCGAAACCAAGGTTCGGAAGAAGGATTTGTAAAACGCATCCTGTCATAGTTTTATTATGACTCGACCCTTTACTTTGGAGGTTAATTGTTGTTACCTACTGTACTATGTTGACGGACCCTAGATGTAGTGAGAAAACAGCCCCGCTTAGTGCACTTAGGTGTTTAAGGGTAGTCTGGCCGACTATCTTTAGACGTCGCGAAAACTCTAAGCGAAGGTAGCACTTACCTTCTAGAAAACCCACCTATGATTTTTGACGTCCTAGTTAATATGAGTTTGGCATGTTAAATAGGGTTAGGAACACCCCTAGGGTTGACCTAACCCACGCCCTAAAACCCCCACCGCCCTTGGTTAGGGTTTAGGGCTAGGGGTTAGTGTGCAAACTCATCTCATTAATTAAGGGGCTGGCATTTAGTGCCAGCCCACTTACACATACAGGAAAAGAGGGGGGGGGGCTCCGTCACATAAATAAGGTAGAGTATACATAGGAGAGCTCATGGGTTCATGACTGAGTTTGTTGCTCTTCTATCGGTGCAAGCTTTAGCTTATGTCGTTAAGGTACAACCCTCTGTTGTGCCGCCCTAACTTCCAGATGATAGGGGTACGTCCCACCTTTGGGGTAGCTTACCCTTAACGTTGGCGAATCCATGCTTGGGAAGTCTTGTCGGGATGCACGTTCCAAGTGGCATAGGTTGTGGCTTGTCTCCGCCTCCTCCTCCACGTCAAGCTAGGTGTAGCACTCATGGCCAAGCAAGGCACATCCGTGTCCTTGACCGGCTGTGGGTGTGGGATCTTGTTTGACAGGTTCACATTACCAGTTCCTAAGGGTTCATTAAGGGGTTCTAAAGTTGGCATTTAGGGACCACATTTGTGGCACTTGGTACAAACTCTCGAATCTAAAGGGATATGGCATGATAGCCCACATCGTGGAATAGTGTCACATGGAGATGTGACACTGGGCTAGACGTCACACGATACAACACCCGAGGCACGCCCTTTGGAGTTGTGTCATGGGTTTGTCGCCAAGGGGTTGGATACTCTAGTAACATACATGCTTGTGTTTGCACTAGGGTGCTAAACCTTGAGCATTCGCTCAAGGGAGGTTAGGTCTCGTAACTAGGTGTGCTTTGGCACATCTAGCTAGGGGGTGTCTTCTTAGGATCTAAGGTTGAACCTAAGCTCATTAGCAAAGCCCTATCATGAGACACTCGCAAGGTCATGTACTTAGGGTTATTCAAACCTAGCCTTAGGGAGTTTGCTTAGCAAAACACTCGTGTCCACCTACGGCGCACACTCGGTCCTCACTAAGTACTAACCCTAGGTCTAGGGTATGACTTGGCCACTCAAACCCTTAGGGGTTAGTCGTGGTTCAGGGTACCCCTTGTCGCCCTAAAGGGGTTGTACTCCCGGATGAGGGTGATTCCTCGAGGGTAAGTGATGATGCCTTAGCTCTGTCACGAGGGTATGTGTGAGACACATCTCCTTTGTGGGGTTAGGGCATGAGCCTGTCTAGGTCTACTGGGACAGGATCCTAAAGTCTACTCGGGTTATCCTCTAGGTTCAGGGATGATCATCTAGGGACTTAGAGTAGGAGTCTAAGTCTTTTTGCCTAATTGGGCCCCTGAGTCAGACTCTTAGGGTTATCTTGGAAGACTTAGCGTTGCTCACACAAGGTGATGATGCCGAATAGCCACTTGATAGCCACGTGTTGCCACGTGTTGGCCCTTTGGGTTAAAACTCTGACACATCCCGTAATTGCCTCGTCCACGGTTCATGTTTTTGGGCATCCTGCTACTGTTCCAAGGATGGTAACTTGCATCGAATACCTGAGGGGCTTGTATCAAACCGAACGCTGCAGCGACTGCATGAGCAGGCAAAGTGGAATCAAAAAGGGGTGCTCGAGAAAGTGCATCCGCATCCACCATTGTTTGCCCAGGCCTATGCACCACCTTAAGGTTATATACTTTGGAGACGTAATGCCCATCTGGCTACATGACCCACTAAATTCTTCCGTTTTAACAAGGAAGTGACAGCAGCATGATCACACTCCAAAAGTGTTTCACTCCCATGTAAGTAAGCATGAAGTCGTTCAAAACCCTAAACAACAGCAAGGCATTCTTTTTCAGTAGTGGAATAATTCTACTCAGCTGGGCTCGAGTACTTGTAATGTAAGCCACCGGGTGTCAAATAACGAATGAGTAAAATTTGGGTATTGAAGCAATGGTGGAGTTGTCAGGAACTTTTTAACTGGTCAAATGCCTGCTGACACCTGCGAGTCCACCTGAAAGATACCTGTGGACGAACTAACTCCGAAGAGGGGCAGTTCGATCAGTGAGATGATCGATGAATCGACCCAAGTACTGCACCGTGCCCAAGAAACTGGACTTCCTGTACTGTACGGGGACGAGGGAACTCTCGAACAGCTCGCAACTTCATTGGATCCACCTGTAAACCCTCTCGAGATATACGGTAACCCAAGTAAGTGGTGTCGGTCGAACCAAACACACACTTTTCAAGTTTCAACTTCAGGCCAACTTCTCGAAATCGATCAAGAACGCGCCGTACATCACGAATGTGATCCTCCCAAGAACCAGACCCATGAATGAGCACATCGTCGATAAAATCGGCAGTGATATCAGGCATATCGGAAAGAAGCTCATCCATCATGCGTTGAAAGGTGGCAGGAGCTGAAGTCAATCCAAAAGGCATGACCAAAAACTCGTAAAGACCAAATGGTGTCCGGAAGGCCGTTTTTGGAATATCCTCCTCAGCCATAGGAACCTGCCAATATCCTGATGCCAAATCCAACTTAGTAAACCATCGACTCTGACCCAAACGATCTAATAGATCGGCAGAGTTCGGAAGTGGATAGACATCTTTGATGGTAACATCGTTAAGAGGTCGGTAATCCACACAAAATAGAGATCCATCAGGCTTGGGAACCAAATGAGGTTCACATGCCCATGGACTCCGTGATGGACGACACACCGCTTACCAATCATATCTGTAACAGCTGTTCGCATGGCTGATAACTCTTTTGGTGACCTGCGTCGAACCGGGACTTTGAAAGGGGCCAGTGGGTATACAGTGTCGAGTCTTCACACGTGCACCTTGGGACAGATCAAATTTGAACAAACTTGCATACTGCTTCTTAAGTTGTTCGATGCATTGTGCTCGATACTCAGGTGACGGATCCGGCATTTGAACCTGTTGAGATGAACACCACCCCAAGACCGGAATCAAAGGAGCTGTATGCGTGATACAAACAGCAACAAGCTTCTCTGGACGTAAAGGAACAGACTGCAGAGACACAGACTCCAAGCGTAATACAGGAGGAGAGAGTGAAAAATCACATACCTTTCGACTGCTTTAACCAATCACATCCCAGAATAATGTCAAAGACCTGGGAAGGGACAACCCTAAGAGACCCAGAGGGAAACTTAGATTTCACCCAAACCAGCGTAGTCGAAGTGGTGTACTGTGATACTGCACGAGACTGCCCATTACCATATAAAATGTGCAAGACCTTATCTGCACGTCTTAAGGGTAATGAGCACCGATGCGCTAGAGAAGTAGTTATGGAAGACATACTGGATCCTGTATCCACAAGCACTGTGACTGAAAGATCATTCACCTGTGCAGAAAATGTGAAAACTGGATGATCTGGTGGAACTTGCAAACCTTGATATGCATAGCGGAAAAAGCATGGAGGTGAAGTCTCCATCGCACGGGATCCCTCCGTCGCCCGTACGATTACTGGTTTTCCGCAACAGATCCATGCAAGAGAGGCTTGTCATCTGGAAGCTATCATCAGACATAATGGCCGCCACAAGCACACCATCCGGAACATATGGTCGCCAGCCTGGATGTGGTGGACGCCAATCAGGATACACATCGCATGCCCGCCAAGTATGTCCAGGTGCCCAACAGGCCCAACAATGAACTTGATTGGGTCGACCTGCATTGTTCCGATTCCTCCTGTCACGAATCCGTGGATTTTGACCACCACGGGCAGGAACTGGAGCAAGTGCAGGACGATTTCGTGGAGGTGGTCCACGGGGTGGGCCCCGAGGTCGACCACAAAGGCTTGTCGTGCGGGCACATATGCAGCAGCGTCAACCTCCATTGGATCAGCACGCTGAATAGGAGGAGCAGGTAACCCAAGGGGACCACGGCCCTCACCAGGCACCAACTCAAATCGTTGAGCTAGTGCAAAAGCTTCCTCCAATGTGGTAGGACGAAGAGCCCGAATGAATCGAACAAGTTCGGGTCGCATAGTTGGCCATAACATACCGAGCTTAATGGGCTCAGGCATGTTAGACTGCATAACAGACTCACCAGGATGTTGTCGTATCGCATGCAGTTTTGGAAAGCATCATCTGAATCCTCAACTTTGCCAAACGTACGTTTGAGGCATTCCGTCAACCGATTACTATTGGCTTGAATCTCCGCAGCCAATCCATTATACCACTTGAGCGCAGGGCCTTCCAAACATGTAGGGAATTCTCTGAGAGCACGGGCCTCATCCCAACCATGGTAACGAACAATAACTTGGAAATGATCAAACCATGGTATACATCATCTCGGATCACCACAAAAAGATGGGTCGAACCCTCGGATTTGTGGCCTGTGAAGAAGATGAAGGAGTACTAGAAGCAGATCCCCCGGCAGGAGGCTCAGGCAGGGAAGAGGAGGACGGACCCTCAACAAAGCGCTCCAACAACTTAGTTTGTGCATCAATAGCAATAGCAATAATGCTAAAAGCCGTCATTGAAAACAAGAAAAGGAAAAGGGAAGAAAGGAATACCCAACTTCTCCACTAATGAAATGGCATATATATATTCAGAATGTCAGATATTATTCAGCTACAAAAACCCTACTTATACACAGGAGACCTCCTACCACGTGGCACACATGCGACACGTGGCACTAACACATGGGGTCAGATCACCACCCATGTGTCACTACGCATGTGTGTATATACACATGCGTATATACAATATGTTACATAATATACAGTATCTTACAACTGCAATTTTTTATAAAAAATAGTGTATGTTTACTTTACTACAAGTAAATCAACTTCATTTGTAACATATATATAAAATTTATTTATTACTATGTATCTAAAATTATAGGCCCCAACCTAAACTGATAAGTAAAATATACATTATAAATAAGGAAAAGTTATATTTATACTCCTGAAATTTATCATATTTACATATATATTTCTAGAAATTTTATATTTACATATATACTCTTTAAAAATTTTAATCATAATATTTTGACTTTTAAAATAATAATAATATATTGCAAATGAAATAATTGAAGTTTATTAAATGTTAAATATTAAAAAATTGTCATAATAAAAAATGTAATATTTTTAAAAAATATTATATTATATTGTGATATATATGTTAATAGGTTGTATTTTGAACTTAAATATAATAAAATACAAAGTAATTATAATTTTTTTTGATTTTTTAAAAAATGTTTTTAATTTTTAATTTTGAAATTTATGAAGTTAGTTTCAGGGTATATATCCGTAAATATAAAACTTTTAAGGGTATATATGTAAATATAATAAATTTCAGGGGTATAAATGTAATTTTCCCTATAAAAAAATCTGAATTATGTAATAGTCATATATATCATAATTGCCAAAAGGATATACCTCTGCATATTCTCAAAGGCATAGGTGTATATGTAGACATATACTGTGTATTGTGTGTGTTTTGTTATATCTTCAGTATATGGTAAATCACAATGTACATGCGCCAAGCCCAAACACAAACATAGAAGCTCCGGTATGTGCTATGTGTGTGTGTGAGAAAGAGAAATAAATTGGTATTATATATTTGATAATATTACTATGTAATATTTATTTAAGATTATGTTTATTCAGGTATGGTAATGACGACTGCCTATTAGTTGATAATTTCTTATTTATAAAATAAATTTTTAAAACAGACATATTAATCTTGTAGTGGACTGAAGATTTTGTTGAATATTCCAGGAACTTATCATCTTATTTATGTATCTGTCTCAGTTTTAATGTGTGATATATATAATTAGCTACGGCTTTAAATACATGATATTTTCTTTTAACATTTAGTTATGTTGAAGTAAACGTTAAGATTTAGAGCTCGTGCTGCTATAGCGGTTTGAGATGTTTTTTATATAGTCATGAAGTGAAAGCATAATATATAATTTCTATATCATTATAAATATAATTTTATAGGTTTAGTAGCAGTGTAAACTTTTCTATCTGATTAATAATTAAATAAAATTCAACATAACAGATTTACTTAATAAAGCCAACATAATAAACTTTTAATTATACACTTATTTCAATTAATTATGTAAGCCACTGCTAATCTTCTTTATGTGTTTTATTTTGTTGTTTATTTACAGAATAATCATTCTTCACATTTAAATCCCATTCCTTCAATAGGAAGTGTACAGACACACACACACTTTATATTGTGTGTATGCTTTTGTAAATACTTTTATAATACATGAAATTAACTAAAGAAAGAAAAAAGAAAAGTACTCTCTCCCTCTCTCTCTCTCTCTCCTCTCTCTCTCTCTCTTCTCTCTCTCTCTCTATAATATATATATATATTATATATATATGTATGTATGTATGTTATTAACACACACACACGCACCGTAGAAGTATATATGAGCAAAATAATGATTTACTTGACATAAGTATTACATATTGATGTATTTATATAACTTATGTTAATTATTTATGTAGTAGCAAATATTTATTGATTTACGTAAGAAAAGAATGTGAGTGTTTTATCTACCTAAATGTTCTTATGTGGATATGTATGTACTTTTGATCTACTTATATATTATTATTCACATCTCTCTCTCTCTCTCTCTCTCTCTCTCTCTCTCTCTCTATATATATATATATATATATATATATATATAAAGAGAGACTAATGGATTCTCAAATCATAAATGTTTTTAACATGTTTAGGTGAATAATAGTAAGTTAATTATATATATGTAAGTAATAAGGTTTAAGAAGGGCTGAAGTGAACTTAATTGAATAAAGGAATCTATAATTAAAAATTTAAATTTCATAATTTTATAATAATTATTCTTATAAGAGTTTTATTATTTTCCTTCAACCAAAACAACAATTCTAGAGTATTATTTTTTTTAAATTAAAAACAAAGAGTGAATCGAGTGTCACTGAAGCTTTCACGTATTATTAAATGAGTGTTCTTACCAAATAAAACTTATAATAATTATAATGAAAATGTATTATTTCTTTCTTAGTATTGATATAGACTTTGACGTTAATAAAATTTAACTTATAAAAGCACGATTGAACAATTATTAATGTTATATTAATAACAAATGTCAAGCAAAACTTATACTAAATTAATATTTATCAAAAGTTAATTATTCAAGAACTTCGTTTAAGCTTATTACTCTTCCACGTTCAATATCCAATCCTTCGTACCTGTACATATGTGTGTATATATATACACACATATACAATATGTAAAGTGTGTGTGTGTGTGATATTATATATATATATATATATATATATATATATATATAACCTTTCCTGGTTTACACCAGAAGCAAGAACACGAACAGTTCAGTCCAATAATAAGATTCATTAAGTCAAAAAAATGATGTTCATCCCCTGTTTTTGTTAAATCTGTAAATTAATTAGTTATAAATATAATTAATTATTTTTTTCTTTCTTATAATGGCTCCTAACAATAATACTGCTTATTTTTAAAATTCATTTATAATTATTTGAAATTCACTTTGATATTCTAGCTTAATCAAAGATGAATTTAATTAAGAATTAAAAGATGAAAAAAATATTAATATTTAGAAATAGATAATTAAAAGAAAATTAAGTCAGGAGTTCGATTCTTATGAGTTGCAAATTATAATAATCTTACAGTCGAAATATATTTTACTTCAAACATATTATAATTATCAAAATATCGGTTTTTCTATATTCAAAACTGCCAGATTTACAATACAGAAGTATCCAATTATAATTAATAAATATTTTAATATAATAATGAAAAATACTTTTTTATTATATACTTAAATGTCCAAAGCATTTTAAAACCAAGGTAAAAATTACGTTTCAATTCCACGGGCACACACACACACACTTACCATCTATATGCATATTGTGTAGCTGAATCGAGTGTGTAATTACTGATTCCCTCCTTTGTATATAAATGTATGTATCTAAATGCAATGACATGTATACACATATACGCTGTCTACTATACAGAGCATATTTCAATAAGTATCTTTAAGTTTTGTATAACATTATTGAAGTACTATATTGACTTAAGAAAATAAACTATATTTTGAAGTCATGATTAACATAAACCCAAAGAAAACATGGACATTCCTAAGATCTTCGTTCAAGGTGTCTGAAATAAATAAACGTAATTTTGTTATACAATATGTGTGTGTGTGTGTGTTAATATACATTTCACGAATAGCCTACCTCGTCAAGTTCAACCACTACACAATGGTCATCACCATCTGCACTCACAAGCAAACAAACATATAAGCTCCTGGATGTACTCTCTCTCTCTCTCACACACACACCCACGCACGCACATACACATTATACACACAATTGTCAGCACATACCCGGAGCTTCTACTTTTATGTTTGGGCTTGGCGTATGTACAATGTGCTATACCATATACTGAACACACACACACATATACACACACCTTTGCCTTTGAAGCCCATGTCTTTGAGAATATGCGGAGGTATATCCTTCCGACAATCCATTTCAGCACACACGGGATCTTCACAGTTAAATGCATGGAAAGCACAGTACAGATGGTACACGTGTAGGCACGGCGTAAGAAGTGCTGCCGGTAGATGCTCCACATCAAACTCCTGTTTACAGAAAGCACAACTGCCGACCTTCACCAGCTCAAGTGAACTTCCGACGGCCGTTTTAGAGTGCCCCCGGAAACTTGGCCGGCAAAGTTTTATTAATAATTCCCGATTTGACCTCCTCATTATCTCTTTCTTCTTCTTCATGCTCTCTAACTTGTATTCACACTCATACAAACTTGTCTTGAGTGTCTCAACCTTAGAAAGCACACATTTAATAAACTTACAAATATTAATAATAAAATTAAATAATTAGTTTATTAAAAAACACATTTAATAAACTTACAAATATTAATAATAAAATTAAATAAATTAGTTTATTAAAAATAAAAGAGTTTACCTTGGTTTTGAATATTTCTTTTTCCTGTCCGGCCTTGTTTCGGTGCTTAATTATGTGTTGTTCCAGAGGGTTAGTGTTCGAGTTAGGTTTTATGTCTGTTCCAAGCTCGTAATTAGCATTTATTATCAGCCTAGTTAGTGTCTCGTATTCCACGTGGGATGTTTGGTACCTCTTCTCTGCTTCTTCTAGTTCCTGTATTCACACATATTTTGTATTTTAACACACGCACACGCACACGCACACACACACACACACACTATATATATATATATATAGTACCGAAACAATCTGCTTCTGCCTAGCCATCTCCTGTTCAATCTCTTCATTGCACCGTGCAACCCAGTGTTTGAAATCTGGGTCGTCCATTTGGCTTGGATCATCACCGTCCAAGTCCAATGCAAGTGCTGCATATTAAAAAAAAAAAACCACAGTAGCTAAAGCAGTATGTACATTGTATTATATTTGATCATAATCAAAACTTAAAATTATTTAATTAAACTTACTACATAATTTACTACGATTAGTGTATATATACACACACACCTGACTCACTTCTACGTCTCTTCTTATTACTCATCTTCTGTTGGATACTCACTTCTTCAATCCTTTTCTTTCCAAACCCCGAGAAATCCACCTTGTGTATAACAGCATGTTAACAACGTGCGTGCGTGTGTGTGTGTGTGTGTGTGAGAGAGAGAGAGAGAGACCTTTTGGCCGTTCTTAAGAGCAGCAAATCCTCTAGCAAAGCACATAGGCACGGTTCCATCTTTCCGTAGAGGCTTGTTATAGACCGTACCATGGAGCTCCAGAAGCTCTAGCCTGTGCTCGTCACTTAGACGGTTGATGCGATAGCCACTCTTGGCGTCCTTTGGACCATCGCCCCATATATCCTTCATCCACCTCTTCATCTGCGGCGTGTTTTGCCGGTTTCCTCGCCGAATAACCAGCTCTTTCGCTGTTAATTCCATGCTTTGTTCCTCCTGTGATGACTCCGAATCCATCCTGTACACACTTATATACGTGTTTGTGTGTGTATTTGCGTGTTTATGTATGTGTGTGTGTGTGTGTGTGTGAGAGAGAGAGAGAGAGAGAGACAGATGGGTCAAGAGAATATCACAGCAGTAACACTTTATCATATATATGTAACACTTACAAGTTATTACCAATTTTTTATATTACATGTGTACATACATGTACAGAGACAATAAAAACTTCATATATATTAATATTATTATTATTATATACATTGACAGAACTGTAATTGAGAATTAGATTAAATTTTATTAAGAAATTGCAATAGAAGTCAACATCAAATATAAAGATTTATAAACAAGTTAAATAAAAATGTGAAACTTACCTTTCTATGCTTGACCCTGTGACAACAATGTGTGAAACCCTTGATTCATACATATTGATCTAATGACATAGTAAAACGGACCTATTTAATGCGATTTAGTTTTATTAGCTATTCTTAGTATAATCAATTAATTATGCTATAATAAATAATATATTTGTATTCAAACTAAAAACTAATATATTTAATTAAAAAAAATATCATAATGTAAAGTTTTCCAATACATAAGTTTCTGGGAAGAGTTTAAACTGAGCTGGTGAAGGTGCATTCTGTAAACATGAAGTTCGATGTACACCCTGCCTACACGTGTACATCTGTACTGTACATATACTGTGTACATTATATATATAAATACATATATTTTCTTTGGGTTTATGTTAATATTCAACTTTTTATAGTTAATATATATATTCCTTGGGTATAAATGAATACCTTGTATAAATGACGTATAGCATAACATTTGAAGTATATAATAACATAGTATTTCTCATTATTATATTAAGACTGTATTTTAATAATTACAGTGTCGTTTACGATGAATTCTTGATTTTTATATATTATCTTGTTTTTATAGCATTCTATGTCCAGGTACATTGAACAATAATATCCTCAAGAATATGCCAGCAGTCAAATGAGAATATATATAAAGTATATCCTCTTTCTTCCTCCTTTGTATACTCAACAAGAGAGAAGCGTGAACACGATCAAATACGTGTAAACAAAAGGCACACATTTCTTTTCCTCATCATAATTACATAAGAAAGAAAAAATCTATATACAAAATGGTACAGAGCTGTTTTGAGGAGAATTCTGTGGTGAAATATGGGATTGTTGGGGTGGGGATGATGGGAAGAGAGCATATTCTCAACTTGTCAAACCTTCAAGACGCCCGTGTCGTTGCCATTGCCGATACATTTGAGCCTTCCAGACAAGCCGCCGTTGCCATTGCAGAGTCCGTACACATCACTCAACTCAAGGTCCGTACACTCATCTCTCTCTCTCTCTCTCTCTCTCTCTCTCTCTCTCTCTCTCTCTATATATATATATATATATATAATATGAATGTTTGGAAGCAGGTGTTTGAGGATCCTAAAGCATTAATGGATAGTGGATGTTGCGATGTATAGTTATATCAACACCTAATATGACTCATGGTTCGATTCTTTTGGATATTCTTAAGCATCCTCGGACTCACCACGTACTTGTGGAAAAACCACTTTGTACCACTATTGCTAGTTGCAAACAGGTAACACACACGCACGCACGCACGCACGCACGCACACATCCATATCCATCGGATAACAATATATGTGTGTGTATATATATATATATAGGTTCTAGAAGCAGCAAAGGGGCGTCCAGATATACTATTACAAGTTGGTCTAGAGTACAGATACATGCCTCCAGTTGCACGTCTGATCAAAGAAGTTAAATCTGGAGCCGTTGGATCTGTGAAAATGGTAGCCATCCGTGAGCACAGGTTCCCATTTCTAGTCAAGGTAAGCACAACAAACGTATAAATACTGAATAATTTGATTAATTAATTAGTATTTATTTATACACTAAATTAAATAAATTGTGTTATGAATCTTAATTCATAATAAGTATAGTTTTTATTCCCAAATATTTTAAATAAATATTTTAAACAAATGTTTTAAATAAACTAATTAATTTATAGGTTCATAACTGGAACCGGTTTAACAAAAACACGGGTGGAACATTGGTTGAGAAATGCTGCCATTTCTTCGACTTAATGAATCTTATTATTGGACCTCATTCTGAGCCTGTTCGTGTCCTTGCTTCTGGCGCTCAAGATGTAAACCACCTCGATGAAGTCTACGATGGAAAGGTTACACACACACATATCTACACACATATGTTACACACACATATGTGTATATATATAAATCAATTAATGTTATATAATATTTAATGTTTATTTTATATTCTCTCAGGTTCCAGATATTATCGACAATGCATACGTTATTGTTGAGTATAGAATGGAGCACGTGGAATGCTTGATCTTTGTATGTTTGCCGAAGGCAGCCAGAATGAACAAGAGATTTGTGTTACAGGAAACATTGGTAAAGTAAGTATTATATAAAATTAATTATATACTTAATTTAATTAATAAACTAATAAGTTTAATAATAAATATACGTCATTCATAATGCATTACTGTAGGTTGAGGCATTTGTACCAGATAACATTGTTAGAGTTGGCAAACGAAGTGGTGGTAAACAAAAGGTTGAATCAATCAAAGTATATGATAACAGAATCAAGTAAGCTAAACTCTTTTATCACACACACACACACACACATACACACACATATACACACATGTATATATATAGATATGAAGGATTGCATCATGGTTCGAGTTATTTGGAGCACCTGGAGTTTATAGAGTCTGTGAAAACACATGGAGAACACAGTCCTGCTGTGAGTTTATATGATGGGCTTCTTTCTGTGGCTGTTGGAGTGGCTGCACAGAAGTCTATTGAACTTGGAAGAGTAATGAGTTTAAATGAAGTTTTTGAGTAATTAATTATTAGTGTAATTAATTAAGTTTTTTTGTTTAATATTATTATATAACATAATAAACAAGCATGATTATTGGTTTAACTCTAACTATACAAACTTTTAAATGTTTATAGTCTACTTTATAAAACGAGAAATAAATTAGCATTTACAGGAGTTTATAAGCCAGATCTGAAGAAAGCATGCCCTGGGATAGAGTTTGGTTTTGATCAGCTGTTCAAGAGATGTCGTTCGATAGAATGCTCTTCTCTTTCTGTGTTCTGTGCTCGAGACCTTGATAATCAGGGTAAGATTTAGAATCTGCCATCTTCCTCCATTCGTTTTTGTAGTTTGCCTGATGTTTCTTTGATCTGCAGTGGTCTTTGTGAACAAGAGATCTAAGATGGACGAAGTGACTCAAGTGATTCCACGTACAGGTAAGTCTACAAAACCATTATCAAAGTTTGCATTATATCTCGCTCTCGTTTTGCAGGTTCTTCAGACAGCAATAGTACTTGATGTTGCTATCACATTCCTGGACGCACCCAAATCCATTCTTGAGGCAGCAATAGGTGTCTTAAACCGAAGTTTAAGTCACACCTATTGCTGCCTCAAGAATGGATTTGGTTGCAGTTGTGTGGTGAAACCAAGAAACACTTTTGCTGCTTGAAGAATGGGTTTGGTAGCTGCTTACAACTATGCGAGGAAGGCCATGAATACTACTGCTGCAAGAAGAATGGGTTTGGTAGTTGCGTCGGTATGTGTCCTAAGACTTCCCTGATGATCCAGGAAGTCGTCTAGAAGCAAATTTATATCCACGAGCTGTTGTGTGGTAATGCCATATAAATTATGAACACTTTTTTCTTAAAATTAATTAATAAACAAGTCAAACATATCTATGTAATAAAAGTGATACAACAATATAGAGGATACGAATTAATATAATTGATGTATATATAGCAATATCGTATATTCTCAAATAAGGCCCACTTTCCACTAGCGGGTGTTTATTGGGCCGGTGGAAAATTAAAATAATGTCACGTCGTTAATTATTATTATCACTGTGCTTTTTGATTAGAGTGATTAATTGAATTAAAACATAAATTAGTAGTGCACAACTTTTATTTAATCGGTTATTATAAACATATATATATTACACATACATATGTAATAAATGTGCACCTACTAATATTTTAATTAAAAATATATTAAAACTCTAATTTTTCATTGTTATTTTTTTATATAGAATCATTAATTTAATTTACTATCTCTTTTTATATATGTGTGTGTATAACAATGTACACACACACACATATATATATATATATATTACACACAAACATGTGTGTGTTGAGAGAAAGAGAGAGATTTACATATTATCTGCAATAACTTATGTTCTTTCTGCAAAATAAGTATATGAAATAATATGTCTATATATATATATATATATATATATATATATATATATATATAATATTCTTACATGTAAATGAGTAATATTTTGCTAAATTTATGTTCACTCTTTATTTTAAAGTTCTAATTTATCCATTTTTTATTAATTTTTTTGAAAGCTCAAAAAATCAAAACCTAATTTATTAATCTTGATACACATGTCATTCAATTATGTCCAGTAACCATACAACCAGGCAAAAATTGCCTAGTTATTAAATACACCAAAAAGTCACATAGGTGCCACATAGGTGCCATATAAATTATAAATTATAAATAATCAACAAGTGAAAAACTAAACCATGGTAAAATAAATAATTTTTTTATTTTGATTGGTTGAGGCAATTAACCACCCGCTAGTGGAAGTCATCTTTTAAACTTATTACTAAAAATGGTAATTATATTATATTATTTATAATACTTTAAATAATCAAGTTACAAATGGTGATCTTCATTTTAAAATTTGTAAAACTATTCATTAAAAAAATCAATCTGATCCCTAAAGAAATACATAATATGCACATATACACATTCAACACTTACTATACAAGTATCTTTGTGATCAGATACAATACAAAATAAGCTCTTCACAAGTGGAATCTCGACTGTTTAAAAAGAAAGACACGTTGCATTAACAATAGTGCACCAACTGAAGAACTTGTTGACTTAATTTATTAGGTAGTGAAATTGCACTTAAATGTGCTTTGTCCTACCGTGGAAGCATAGATTCTTAGTCAAAGCAACCGCTCCAAGATTGTCACATAAGATTAATGTGGCAGTCTTTTGAGGAAAACCAAGTCCATCCAAGAGCTGACATAGCCAACAACATTCTTAACTGCTAGAGTCACTGTCACGTATTTTGCTTTTGTTGACAAAAGTGCAACTATTGTTTGTTGCTTGTTGCACCATGTGAGATCACCAGAGCCAAGAGAAAAAATGTAGCATGAGGTAGACTTCCGTTGATCTACCTCTCCTACAAAATCTGCACATGTAAATCGCAGTAAATGAATACCTTGAGGGACTTCATTGTAGGTGAGTGTGAAATTTCAAGTCCTTGGAGGTAACGAAAAATCCTCTTGACTACAAGCTAGTGAGCATAGCCATGATTTTCTAGAAATTGGGAAACAAACTTGCATGACTGCAAAGGCTATATCAGGCCTTGTGCAAACCATTAGGTACACGAGACTCCCCATCATCGGCCTTCTCTTCTAGTGTTTGGGACATTTGTTCCTTGCTAAGATGTAGGCTAGGTTCCATAGGAGTTACTATTGCATTCAACCCATCAAACTCAAACTTCTTGAGGATTTCTTTGATATACTTCTTTTGGGAGAGCTGAATGGAGCCTTGCTGCTTATCTAAAAGGATCTCAATGCCTAAGCAAAAATGAGTTGGTCCAAGATCCACCATCTTAAAGTGTGCATGTAGCTCACATTTGAGTTATTACAATGCTTTCCTTGTAGGACCAAAGAGAAGATAGTCGTCGAGAGAGTTAAATAAACGCAAGTTGAACTTAACTTGTGAAGATAGATGTTTGTATCAGTTGAAGTGCTGACAAAGTTGATAGAAAGAAGGTAACCGTTCATTTTTGCATACCAATGCCGCGAAGATTACTTCAACCCATATAGAGCTTTTTGAAGTCTATAAACTTGATGCTCATGTCCCTAAATGACAAAGCCTTTAGGATGTTGAATATAGATCTCTTCTTCAAGATCGCCATTGAGAAATGCTATAGTTCTCTTGTGCCGCGAGATTGAGTAGGAGCCTGATTGACACCATCTTCACAAGGGAGAAGAAGTCTCGTTATAATCAAGTCCCTCTACTTGAGAATAGACTTTTGCAACTAATTGAGCCTTGTACTTAACAATGTTACTATTGACGCCTGTCTTGATGCAAAAAATCCACATCGTCTGGATCGGCTTCCTGCTTGGAGGTAAATCTACAAGCTCTCAAGTCCCATTCTCTATTGGCATCGAAGCCAAGAAAAATCTTGCATTCTTCATCTCCTGTAATCCGGATTTCGCTCCAGCAAAAATTGAACAATGTTTGCAGCAAACGCACGTACCATGCGGTTGACAATAGCAAAAGGTGAGTTGCCTGGAAACCTTGGACGCTAAGACTAAGAGTAAGAGTGCCCCATAATCCACGCCCGCATTGAAATCATAGCCCTGTATAGTTTGGGCTTCACCAGGCAGCATCTCCGAGCGGCACATCAGTGACGCGCGAGCGCTCTTCATATCTAAATAAAAGCTTGCTTGTGTCTCTGTCAACCAAAATCTTGCCAATGTATATCACTAGGAATGTAGTTCGATCGGCACAAAGTGAGAAAAGGGGCAAGATGCAGCGCCGAGAACCAAATCCAAGAACACAACAAACGCGCTTATATGATACCGAGGAAGTAATTTCTTTATTTATTATTTGAAAAATTAAAATTTCACTGTATATATATATATATATATATATATATATATATATGCATTTTGAATCTCTCTCTTACACACATGCACACACACACAACCTATATTGACTGAAATAGCATATATGCGATGCGTGTACATACACATTATGTAAAATTTTATACCTTGAGTATATTTCATATTCAAATATCTAGTGAAAGTAATATTCTTGTATATTCAATATTTGTATTTACGTACGACAAAGTATATGATTCCATACATATTTTGGAAAATATTACATATAATGTTCAGTACCTTATATGCTCCTACTATATATCTATTTATGTGTGTGTGTGTGTACAAACTTTGTAATTATATATGCAATAGTGTATATTTTATATTGTTTACACAGTCATGCTTGTTATTTATTGCATTATACAATGTGTTATTACACACACACAACAAGAACAGAGATTAATCATATCCAATTCATTAAGAACAAACACTAGACACATTATATAGCGTCTCTCTCTCTCTCTCTCTCTCTCTCTCTCTCTCTCTCTCTCTCTTATATATATATATATTATATATATATCTCATGAACACAAACGTACATATGTCGTTTACGACTTGCATGTTTGATTAAAAAAAGTCGGTTGGTAAGTTTAATATACATATACATACTATCGATCTCTTTTAAATTATATAAACTTAGCACTCTATTACGTGTTGAACTTCTTTTGATATAGTACACTTCTTAAACCACATATAGTTTGAAAAGTTATAGCATTTTATTGGATGTAATTTTACATATTAAAAATAAACTTTGTATATATATATATGTGTGTGTGTGTGTATGTATGTATAATGTATTATATATATATTATATATATAGAGAGAGAGAGAGAGAGAGAGAGAGACGTTTGAGCTGAGTTTGTGTTAGAAAAGTGAAAATCGTGAGAATGACTAAGTATACAATAATAAGGTTCATGTATATATATATATATATATATACATCCTCTTTTCTAAGTAATATAGATCATGTTAGTAAAACTTATTATTAAATAATGCTAATTATATTAAATATGTATAATATTATATAATACTTTAATAATCAAATATATATTAATTACAGTTGTTTCTTCTTAATTATTTATCCTTTTTAATTACCAATTTTAAATATGTAGTAATATCAGTATAAGAATAAAGAAATAAGAATTAAAAATGAAATATAAAATTAAAATACTTTTTTAAACCTTTAATTTTAAACAAATAGATATTAAAAGGCTATTTTATAGGTTTGAAGGCTACTTATTTATTAAATAAATATTACATATATAAATAATGCAATGATATATTTTATATATTAATTTGTATTTATAACAGTTTTTAGTGCAGCCATGTAAGTTGATATACTTTACTGTGTATGTGAGTGTGTGTGTGTGTGTTCATAGAGATACACACATACATACGTATGCCTCCAGTTGCATGTTTAATTAAAGAAATTAAATCTTGACAACAGAATAAAGATAAACTCTTTATAACATGTAAATACTAGATATTGGAATATATATACGCACAACTATTGCATTATATACGAATATTATGTGTTGTTGTATATATGTATATACACATATACAACACAGCCCTGTTTATAGTACTAACTTGTTTGTTCCATATTACTTAATAAAAGTCCACTAAATACAAGTGAATCAAATTTTTTATTTTAATGATTTAAATATTAAAACATAATTAATAAATTTATATTTGTTAGACTTTAATATATGTTTTTTTAATAATTATTTGGTTATTTTATTGCTTAATTGTAATATAGCTATATATAATAAAATGCATAATATATATAGTTTATAAATGTAAAACCCTAAATGTAATCTATGTTGAAGGAACATTTGTATTTGTGAATACAAATTATACAGTGTAATAATCTTTATCTTAAATAATGTTATACTCAATCATCTAAATATATTAACATATTATATGTATTAATAAAATTCAAATAATAAGTATACATGCCCTATAACAATAATAATAAACATTACTTGAAATAAGTAAAAAGAAAAACATTAAGAAACTAATTAAAGCATATGATATAATAAGGTAATAATAAAAGATACTTTACAAATAGATCATTACAATATAATATTTGAAGTCTCTTGTACTCTCTTAAGTATAATAGACTTAAATCTAGGATTTTATATTTATAATTCTTAACATTTTTGTCACATTTTTATTAAGAAATTAAATTGATTTAAATTCTCTGTTATAGTTAGTGCATATCAAATTTTATTAAGGGGTTTTTTAAACTAAGACACTACAAGACTAAAAAGATGCCTTTAATATTGATTGCTAAAGCATATTATTCTTCTAAAAATAATTTTAAAATACTTTTACTTGTGTTAAATAATGATTTATTTTTAAAATAAACAATGTAGTTATAAACATTTGGATATCTTTTAATTAATTAATAAAGTAAATAATTAGTCTTAAATAACAATTTCTAATTCACTCTTTTTATTCTTATTTGGAGGCTCTACAGTTAATTTAAACGGTTGGTTAATGATTGGCACGTCTCTTTACCAAGTTACATATTTAATCAATGCATTATTTTTAAGTACTACATTTTTAATTAATTTAAATGTCAAATTACACACTATATATAATAATAATAAAATATTAACTTCCTTCTTGAAAATAACATTGATCACATTTTAATATTGAGTTTTTTAATTATAGTTACTACACATTTGTTTATAAAACATTTTTATTGTGTAATTTGTATAAAGGTATGTGTGTATGTGTTTTAAAATATACACTCCTAAATAAAAAAATCATACTTTTAAATAAAAATATTATTATTTTTATTATGAAAAATATATAAATGATATATATAAGAAAAATTTGAGAGCAAGATTTATGTTAATTAAATATAAGTATTGATGGTTCATAAAATCGTTATAAACTGATAACATAAAAAGAATAAAAGTATAAAATGATTTTAGAATGGAAAATTGATAATTTTATTTAAATAATAAGAAAATGACATATTTATATTAATTTTATTGTGTATTTAATTAAAAACACATCCATACAACTACACAAATTAAATATGTAAATATAATGAGAAATATGGGTTAGTTATGAGAATGCATAATATCATAGTAAATAAAATTTAATTAGCTAAAAATAATAATAATACATAATAAGATTAATAAAAAAAAATAAATCAAAATGAGTAAATATAAAATAATGGAATTAACATATAGTCATATCAATATACAATTGTATCGAAAATATCACATTAAAATAATGTTTGAATAAATGAAATTAAAAGATTTTGAAAATATAAATTAATAAATTTGATTATGAATTAAAAAGTGAGTAATACTTAAAAAAAAAAAAACATTGTTTTTTGAATTACAAAAAGAGATGATAATTATTTTTTTTTAATTATATAAGTAAAGGTCAACATAAAATAAAATGAGAAAAATATCCATAATAAAACAATACAAAATATAAAATAAGACTCAAAATTTATGATAATTCATAATTATTAGTGATATATTACTTTTATATTTAAACATATGTATGTAAAATTAAAGATTTTCTAATAATACATTAAGAAAAAATTTGGTATAATTTTAACATTTTTTTATTTAATAAGTGATTTTATGTATTTTGTTATCAAAAAGATAAAAGTCTTTATTTAAAGTTTTAAAATAAGATCATAATTAAAAATAAATATCCAATTTCTTTTATTTTTTAATATTAAATATTCACGTCAGCAACTACAACAGCATCCAAACATAACTGATAATGAATTTTAAATTGATAATCTTTATTAAATTAAAAAATATTTATTATTAATGAAGCTTTTTAGTTATATTGTGTTAAATAAATATGCAAAAATAAAATTAACTAATGTTTAAAATAAAAACATTTCATGTGTGCCCACGAATATGTAATGGGCACATATTATAATTATGCATTAATGGTTTGCACATTTCATTTTAAATTTAAAAATATTAAATTAAAAATATTAAGTCTTGTGAGAGCTCGGACCGAACTCTCACAGCTTCATCAAAGATCAAAAATGAGTAAATATAAAATGTTTTATTTTTTAATGTTCATATATATTATATATATATATAATATATATATATATATATATATAAATATTTCATACTTATTTCAGCCAACTTTAATCATATAAGATGATTTATATAATATTAAAAAATATTTTTAAATAATAAGAATTAAATTCAAGTCTTTCAACTTTTAATATTTCAAAGGTTGTTTACACACACCACACACACCCGACACAATAATCCTTTGATAACTTTTATTTTATCTCATTGTTATAATTTATAAATTAAAGTTGAACATGGTGAACATCAAAATTTTTAAGTTACAAAGGATATAAGTTAGTGGAGGATAATATAAGAGGGATTACTTATATATATATATATATATAAATACTATTATTAATGTTTATCTATAACATTTTTAACACAGGCTATCCAGGTGCATTTGCAACTCAGCAATGGTCATCATTCTGATTGTCTCAATATCTGCTTGCGTATATTCCATCTCCACAGTATTGAGCACTTGGGTATATGCCTCCATTATGTTTGATCTATTACAATATATACATTAAATTCTCTTCTCTCTCTCTCTCTCTCTATATATATATATATATAATATATACGCGTACTTATAGGCTTGAGAGATGGACCGTGTAGATGGATTCTGCAGGTAAAGCTTCATCTTGGAGACGATGTTCGGCAGTCCCTCTTTCAAAAACCCTTCTACCTACACAACGTAAAGTTCAGCTCCTCTCTCTCTCTCTCACTGCACACACGCACACATGCGGTGTATAATTTGAAAGTATGGACGACAAGTCTATTTATGTTATATATGTTAAACTATCTATCATGCACACATGTACACACGCACCTGGGATATCATGTCTGCAACCTTTTCTGGTGTGGCAAATGCCTGCTCCTTCAATGGTTTATCAGAATCAACCTTTACCACCTTAACGGCCGTGACCTGCACAACGCACACACACACAAGATTTTAGTGTCTAAACACACACACACACACACACACGTAACAGGACAAGAAGCACCTTTGTGATGAAAATAGCATGGGTTTCAACGCTAAGTTTCGTCACGGACATGATAAATTGCTCACAAGTAGATTTCAGGCTCTTCTCCAAACTCCTTAATAAGCAAAAGAGTATTATTAATAACATTTATATGATTAAACAGTATTTATAGATACATAAATATATATATATATATTATATATATATATATATATATATATATATATATATATATATTATATATGTTGTGTGTGTGTGTGTGTGTGGTTGTGTATTATTACATGTGTGTGTACATATATGTATGTATACCTTCTTGGCATCTACTTGGTTTCTAAAACTCTGGGAGAAAAGTGCGAGCCAGGCTTGTTCTACTTGTTAACTCAAACAGTGAAGCTTGTCCCCTAAGTATACGCCGTAAATGATCCTGAAAAACATTTACCTGAATTCTCTGTGTATATATGCACATTGAAACGCACGTACACACACATATACAACACCTCCTCTCACACACAACACACGCACACGCACACACAATGTATATCGTACCAGAACGTGTGCGAAATCCAACTCCTTGTGCGTAACAGCAAAGTCGATATCAAAAGGAGCTATCTAAAACCATTGAAAGTTAGGTCAAAATATAAGATAAAGATATTTTAAAAAATAGGAATTATATAATATACATACCTGTTCTCTTAATATCAATAGATGCTTGATCAAAAAGAGCTGGGCGTCCATCTCAGCTGGTCTTTTGGCAATCAATTTGCTCCCACGCTGAGCGGAATATCAAAATATGCACTTCTGTGTTATATAAATAGACAATATACGCACGTACGTATATATGTGTGTGTGTGTGTGTAAGCTTGCGTGTGCGCTTGCTCGCGTGCATAACAGCAAGCATACCTGAATGGCAGCTGAACAACTTCCCACAGCTTCCTGGACAAAAACAAAACAATAAATCCAAAGGGTGTGCCTATGTATGACATGCTTATATACATAGGTTTATGTTCATATACATATACATATATATTACCTGGGCAAGACCAGTAAAAATTGTTGGTTCAACACAACGATAAAGTTTAGCAAGACATGCTAGTGTTTTTAACTAGAGGGGGATTAAAGTAGCATTCACCTCCTTCGTTCTGCTTCCTGTTAAGAAAATTAAATGGTGTTTTTTTAATATTTATATGATGTATAAATATATTAAATAAGTAATTAATTTGCAGACCTCTGAACCGTTAGATACGATGTGCCTTTCAAACTTTGCAGGGTAGTCTATGTCTTCTGCAAGAGGTAAATAATTCGCAACCTGCAACTTACAACCAATATAGTGCCAATTAATACTAATCATGAGTGCATTGAACTGTATAAAATCTCGTTACGTGTGTACGTGTTTGTGTGTGTGTGTATGTGATAGCCACATATATTTTATACCTGCTTATATAGTATTCACTGATTTATACATGTCTATATGTCAGACAACCACGTATACTATATGACAACTATAAAAATAAAATTATTATATAATTAATATATAGTAACGCGTATTTACCTCATTACGTAAGTATGTCTGAACTCTGAACGTGAGCCTTTCTTGTACATCAGCAAGAACACGCATAATTGTTGGTTTTAAACCAGCAAACAGGCTCCCCTTTTCGTGCCAGCTATTAAATATAGATTACCAAATTTGTGTATATATATTAGCAAAATTTGTCATGTACAAATACGTATACGTACACATGCATCTATAAGAGAGAGAGAGGGAGAGAGATGGAGATGGACCAGACTCATTAAGCTATAACTATTCTTTTCGTGTGTGTGTGTGTGTATATAATATACATACAAAAATGTATAATATTCTTGCATATGTATACCTGTTCCTCGAGAACTTCAATCTTGAGAATATCAACAAGCTCACATAAAAGCTCTAGCCTTGTCTCATGTATATACTTTGGCCGCAAAGCATCGTATAAAACAGTGCACCTGTTAATAAATGGATTTGTGAATAAAAATATTTAAAAGTGGTAATTAACAAAATGTTTGCTAATAAGTAAACATTAAAACTTACAAGGGATCGGTGAGATGAGATATTTTTAGAACCATCAGATGAGGACGATGGGAAAATATGGTCAAACAATTGGTGTTCCAGCTGACAAACCTGCATATACAACTTGAATATACATACAAATACATATATGTCTGTGTGGTATGTATCTGCGTATGCACATACACGTGTGTGTGTATTACACACACAGAGGAAGGGATCGCACATTAAGATATGCATCATCTTTGCATGTATCCACATGCCTACACGTATATAATGTACATGTATCTAATATACAAACATATATATACCTGCATGAGATAAGCACAGCCCGATCTCGTAAACGATGGAAGGGATTCCTTTCTTGCATATTCAGAAAGTCGCTGGTGGACAACTCCTTGAACCTGTGTAAGCAATAAATGTTAAATATAATGCCCACCGCAATACTCAACGTATATTATGAAATATACACATACATGTAACCTACACACAAATACACAAACAGCAGTGTTTAACCAACCAATGAAAGGCGTTGCTCGCAGTAAAGTGTATGGCAATCCGACAGTATCAAAGAATATTCAGTTCGTTTAGCTCTGCTTTCTAAAGCCTCCATCAATGGCTTTAACTGCGAATAAAACGAGTTTATCATACCATAAGTATTTATTAAATCGATTGACTATCCCACAGTATTACTATAAATATATTACCTCACTTGCTGCTGCTTTAAAACGAACATATAGTACTGATGTCTCTACTCCATCAGAAATTGATGCTTTCCCAGAATTTTCTTTTAGAGCAACTGAACTGTTTTAGGTTGGAATATATATATATATGGCTAAATGAGCGTACATATGCTGATACCTGTGCGGATGTATTCTTCAAAACGCTCTGAACATGGGAGCGGACCATTCCTAATGCTCGTGCCTGCAAAAGGATAATATTGAGAGAAAGAGAGAGAGAGCTTTGTCAGTATATAACCTGCAACTGCTTGAACTTCGCTAAATACACATTAGAATCCGCATACTGGGGATTGTTGCTCACAAAGCTGCCACAAACGCAAGTTGAACATATATGGTTGCACACATAGTTGTTATACAACTTATATAGCCTATAAATTGCATCCAATGTGTATATGTATTTATGTAAGTGGTATATACACATACGCGTAAACTCATTAAGAAATATACATGTTAGATAGTAATGTGGAAATGCTTTTATATATTACACTAAAAACATGAAGCTTACGTTATACACTCGTCAAGGCGTTTAAGTAGAGGAAGAAACTGGTCGTTTGCCACAGTCATCGACGGTGCATACAATTGTGTAGTATTCTGTATGAAAACAAAAGAAAAAAGTCAGTAATAGAACAAGTCACAACAGATAAGTAGAGAGAGAGAGAGAGAGAGAGAGAGAGAGAGATTACATTCTCTAGTTCGTCAAAGTGCACAAGTTTGTTTCGAAGCGTGTCCGCAAACTCCACGAGTCTGCCTTTCTCTAGGACCTGCAAATTAATATTAAAAAATTTAGTGATGCATTGACAAACAATATCAAAAACCAGTAATATGAAAGCATAAATATCTACTTATGTATTCTGTGTGTGAGACAGAATCACACACACAGATAAACATATGAATATATCTACTTGCCAGTCGATCACAAGCATCGTGTAGAGTCTTCGTCTTTGTTGTAACAGCTTGGTGTTGCATTTGCAAGTCGTCAAATAGAAGCAATGTGTCATCCAGCTAGATAACAGAAAACAAAAGAATAAGAAATAAACATATATGTAGATGTCGGTGAGAAATATACATCTGTATACAAACATGTATGCATAGTGTGTATCTACATCTTTTCATACATAGTGAATACCTGTTGGAGTATGTTATTACACGTACCCAGGTGCCAGTGAGAGTGTTCACGTAGTGCCTGTATTTTTCTTCAGTCTGTGAAACAAGTATGCACCAAAATTAACACACATCTTTATCTAGCTACACACACACACACACACACGATAAGTGCACAAAGTTACAGTATAATTCAAGAACGTAAGAATGTGTGTGTGTGTGTGTGTGTGTGTCTCCCGAACGGGATACTGTATATACATGTGTGTCTATCTGTAAAGCATATGCATTATATATAAAGAGAGATACCTCAGATTTCATAGCAGACTCAAGATCCGTGAACCATTTGTAAAACTGTGGAAAATCCAAGCTCAGAACATGTATAAGTATGCATGTGGATTAATCGATATATATATATATATATATATATATATATATATATATTATATATTAGAGAGAGAGGAGAGAGAGAGAGGAGAGAGAAGAGAGAGAGAGAGAGAGAACAAAAGAGGTAAGCGGTATATGCCTCTGTTATCGTATACACATGTGTGTATGTATACATTTATAATTACGTTAGGTATGCACGTATATCACCTGATGGCTGTTGAGAAGAACAACTTCAGTCCGTTTAGGTTCACCATCTCGTGGAGCTTTCTTTTTCTTCGGCCTACATTTATAATTTTCTATTGAAATGTATAATACACATAACATCTATCTTTGTGTATGTGTATACACAGACAAAAAACATGTATAAGATCGTACCAAATGAGCAGGAAGAGGACGCTCAGCTGCCATCTGAGCCAGAGAAGCTATGGCTGCTTTCTGTTCCTCACTTAGAGGAGCATTCTGAAAAATGCATTCGTTATATATGTGTGGAATTTTACAAAAAATCCACGCATACACAGATGTGCATCGTTAGATTTTTACCTCTTCCCAGGACGATGCGACATTGTAAGCCCGAGAGATGACAGGCGCGCTCATCGCCATCGCCAGATCTAAAACCCTCTGTTTGCCCTTAGGGTTTCATTTGGGGTTTGCTGACGCAAACAATTTTTATTCCACATTAAATCATAAAGTTAAAGCTTAGAAATTAGTTTACCGAAGGGTACGGATATGGGTCTAAAACCCTAAAGAAAGGTACGGACGGGAGGACTGTTATGAAGAATGCGCCTCTAGGGTTAGGGTTTTATGTCGGCAAGCTGGCGACTGCAAGAGCGGTGATTGCGTGCTCCAATGTGGATGCGGGGATTACAATCTGGATCTCTACTCTGGCGTGCCAATTTCGCATCTCAAGACGTGCGCTTCGCCTCGGAATGCCCTCGCATGCGTCGGAAATCACTTTGTTGCCGCTTCGCAGGTTCACAAGACTGCTAACAATGCCGGAGGCGCCATCTTCTTCTGGACCTGGCAAAGGTACGCTTGATTTCGCCCTCTTCCGCGCTTGTAGCTCAAATCCTCGATTCACCCAATTCCTAGGCATTTAGCGGGTTTCCGCAGCTAGAATCCTCTGTTTTCAGGATTTTCGGGTTTATAGGCGATTCTGATGCCTCCGTTGCCGAAAGTCATGGTTTTTAGGCGTTTTTTAAAGAGTTTTTAGGCAATTCCGGAGCTACGAATTCTGAAGGGTCTGTACGATTATGTTCTTTTAGAGATCTTGAGAGCTAAAGTCCTCTGTTTTTGTGGTTTCCGGAGTTTGAATACCTGCAAATTTTTTTCTGTTGAGATTTTAGCTTGGGATTTTTTCAAAATCCATCTAAAGCCTCAAAAGAAGTTCAATACACGATTTAGATTTTCAGTTCAAAATCACCCTAAAAACGTAGTTCAGATTTTATTAATGTAAAGATGGGAATTCTCGACTCTTACGAGTTTGATTGTGTGCAGAACCAAGTTGCATTTAAGAGCTTTCCTGTGGAGCCCATTGATTCATTAGCTTGTACAAGTGATGGTGTCTACTTGGCCGGTGGAGGTTCCTCCGGCAGGATATATCTTTGGGAGGTATGCTAATGGACGTATTTAAATAGACGTCTTTGGGTATCTAAATGCATATGTACGATTTCCAGGCTGCTAGGCCCACATACATGATGAGTATCTATGGTGTATGTTCTCATGAGATTTTCATACATATTTATGATTATATATATATATATATTATATATATATATTGTTGGATTTTGGCACGATCGTGCTTAGGTTTCTATCTTGCCCACTACGTAGCTGCTGTCCTACACACACACACACCTAACTACGCCAACCACATTGGACAGTTACATGACGAGTGTCTATTTGTGCATGTAGAGATAGATAGAATGACAAGAGAGCTGTATTTCTTGGAGTATGATTATTAAATCAAGCTGTCTGTTGTTGAATTACTATGTTGAAGTGTATAAAATATATATAGGTGTCGAGTGGAAGGTTGCTTAGAGTTTGGGCAGGACATTACAAAGCAGTCAAGTGTCTCGTTTTCTCTGACGACGATTCATTGCTTGTCTCCGGTGCAGAGGATGGTTTGTCAACGTGTATCCTCTTGTACGGTAAGTGGTCTGTCATTTGGTTAGTAAAAGAGAATACATATACGCTATCTCATATACACTGTGTATGCATACGGTTACCCTATGCATCATGCAGGGCATTGGATAGTATAGAAGATATGCAAGCAGGGGAAACTCAGGTTCCATACATGCATAAGTGGTCAGATCACACACTTCCTGTCACTGGGTTACTTGCTGGTTTTGGTGGCTCCAGTGCAATTATTGTCTCTTGCTCTTTGGACCACACTTGCAAGGTATTGTGTTCTTAACGTACATACACGCACACATTTGTGTCTGTATATGAACTACACTTGTATAAATATGTTAGTGATAAAGTGGGTGGCAAGATTATTGTTCTTGCGTATATACATACTGCTATATATGTGTGTGTGTGTGTCGTGCAAGACATGCACTCATCCAAATGCCCGCATACGCACATATATATTTATATATAGAGGAAAGCGAAGGACTCATTAAAATATCGGTCCAGATATGGAGCTTGGCACTAGGTGCTTTATTAAGGTCAATATTGTTTCCCACTGCAATCAATGCGGTTGCACTGGATCCAGGAGAGTATGCCTTGTACGCTGGTGGAGTCGATGGGAGAATATTCATTACTGCACTCAATTTTGGTGTTTCATCTAACTCTGGTTTACATTCTGCTGATGGTCTTCTTGGTGCTGACGGCATTGGCCACAGGTATATACATACATACTTAAACCTAAACACGTATGTTACTCTGTGGTAGAATTCACAGGCTTATATATGTTTTTTGATTATATTTAATTAGCTAAGCTAAGGAATTATTTTCTGAAATGTTAGTACAGACCTAAAAAAAAAATCATAATTAACTATATTTTAGCTATCCACCTAGCTTGCTGTTGCTGTATATCTGTTTATAAATCGTAAGTGTATCACAACTTATATGCATATTATTTTCTATGTTTTTACTATGTCTTTTTCCAATTAGAGCAGCCGAGCTATAACCGCGCTTGCATTTAGCATGGATGGTATTCATCTTGTCTCCGGCTCCGAGGACTGTACTGTACGTTTGTGGGACACAGTTAGCCGTCAAGTTCTTCGGACGTTTACACACAGCAAGGGTACATATAATGATTATCTGTGTGTGTAACTATGCATGTATATGTATTTCTATGGATGTGTATAATGTGTAGTATTCTGTTATAGGACCAATCAGCAGTCTTTTAGTGATATCTCGGCCGCCAATGCTGCAGCAAGGCACAGCAGATCAACAAGGGGACAGATGAACAACAGACGAGTTTCAGCGGTGCTTCCTGTGGTGTCTTTGAACAAGTATGTGACGGTTGAATCTGGGACAGCAGCAAATGATTTCAAGCCTTGGGAAGGCCCCCATGTTGCGCTCCCCTTCTCTTTTGCTGCTGCGATGAAGAGGATACTGAAGGCTACTGTCATAGCTTGGTTGCCATGGAGAAGCAAATTAGGGAACTTGAGGTGAGCTCTCATATATGTGTGTGTGTGTGTGTTTTAAACAAGTTGAATTTATGTTTTTATATAGCTATAATGTGTAATGTATCCACACACATATACATATATGCAACATGCACACATGGCATGCATTTACAAATTTCTTGTGTGCCTATGTATAGCTATAGATACTGTGTATGATACACACATGCGTTTGTGTTTATAATGTACCCATATGTACATCCCTTAATACTTAATCAACACTAAGACACTGTTTATATGTTTGCATATAGCTGTGATATGAATGCGCATATATTCATGTTCAACTCTTAATTACTGCTCTTAATCGTCTACTTCTGTGTGCGAGAGAGAGAGCACATGGATATAGAGATTGGATTTAACACCTCTGTATTAGGAAAACTATCTTATGCTCAATGGTTGATAAGCATATCTACTTACACACACACACACACTATATCACAGAGAGATCTCTCTCTAACAGAAAATTGTGAAATGCAGCAACAAGGGTCGACGGCGGCAATGCAAATGGAGCTAGAGAGGCTGAGGTCTGAGCTGAGAAGGGCCTTAAACAATGGGCAGCAATGGCAACAGCTGCACCAGGAGCTCTACTGCTTCTGCGTTGATGAATTGATGGGTGGTAACAGGGAAAGGAGGAGGACGACGGCGGTGATAACAAGGAGAAGGCTAAAGGGCGAGGCAAGCTGGGTGACAAAATGCGGGACAAGTGAAAACGTTAGGTATGGAAATTTTAATACATCCATACACATACACTTTGCTGTAATCATAGAATAACGTTAATAGTGTCATCTCTCTCACACACACACGACTGGTACGTATGCCTTACTATGTCCTTGTCACACACACACACACACACACATATATAGATGCGTATACTCACAATGTAAATATTTAAATTATGTTTCTGTATAATATATAATCAGCATGCATTCAGCTCACACACACATAATGTATTATAAATCTACAATAATATAAAATAATAAAGAACTACAACTGTTAATTACTGGCTCGTTTCTCTTCTTCTTCCTTTCCAGCAATCCTTTGTCATGTAAGGACTTGACTTTCATCTTCTTACGAGCATCTAACTTCTCATGAAACCCACTATCCTCCATTTTCATCACTGCAACTCGTTTTGCTTTAAAAACCTGCAAGCGCACTTAATTAAATATAATTACTACAATCCCATATATGTCTATGTTCTATACGAAACGTGAACACGCACGTCAGAACATATAATAAGTAATATACTTACGCACACACAAATATATACAAATGCATGTAATATTGTACTCATTAATTAAATAGATGCACTCCGGTAAACTCCTATGAATGCCTAGAGATATTCCTAAAGATATATGTACGTAAATATACATAATGGACAACAAGTACAAATGACACTTATATGATATACACGCATCAAAACAAGATAATTAAATATATATTAACTCGCCTAAGCTTTCTCACAATCTCCAACAAACTCTTAAAAGATGTATAACTATGAAGTATAAATGAATGTGTAAAGATATGCATACATGTATATATATACAGAAGTATATATAAGTTACTAAACCTGTAAGCCTAAAGATATTCAACAGTATGAAGTATATATATACCCATAAACTCCCTCACAATCCTCTATAGATCCCTGTGGATATTCGACAATACCTGGATAATTATGTATATGTACTACATTAACTCCACTTTGTAGACGTATACTACGGTGTTTGTCGTAATTACATACTTATCCTTGAATATCTACTTATATACACAAAACCATAGCTATATATATATATATAGAGAGAGAGAGAGAGAGAGAGAGAGGCTGTATGGAGGTTTGAAAACTTAATAACTAGAAATAAATACCTTTGTAATGCCCTTAAGCACGTCAGTTTCCTCGACTTCATACTCCTGCAGTTTCTTACCAAGAAAGTCCTCAATCTCATGAACCAGCTCCACATCAGACTAAATACGAAAAATTAATTACAAAAACAAAATTGTGACTTTTTAGTTAGATAAACGCAGACTTAATGTTTCTTTACAATTAAATTAATTTGATTATAGTTCTACCTCAGTCACCAAAGACACTGCGAGCCCACCACGTCCCGCACGGGCAGTTCGTCCCACTCTATGTACATAATCTTTTGTAAACCTGTACAAATCCAAGTATTATTTATAAACACACACACACACACACAACGTCGTTAATTCATACACAATACATAATATATTTAGTTATCCAAGTGTGCATGCATCTGTGAACGTGTGAGAGAGAGATCATCTATATATAAAGTGTGAAGAGCTATGCACAGACAATATAGTAAAACTTAAGATAAACCTGTATGGATAGACATGTTTTAAATGTCTCAAACTACTAAGGTTTAAAAACAAAACCATTGGTTCTCTCCCCCCCTCTCTTTCATATACGTAAAGAAATCTATAGAAGGTTATTCTCTCTCTCTCTCACACACACACAAACCTTGGGATGTCATAATTCATGACAAGATCGACGGTTGGGATGTCGAGACCACGACTAGCAACATCGGTAGCGATGAGGATTGGTACCTGCCCAGATTTAAACCGATTTAAGGCTGCTAATCGCTGGGATTGCGTTCGCACTGAATGCAAAGCCACCGAGGTTATCCCAAGTTCCTGTAATATCAGGCTCAATAGTTGGCATGTCCTGCACATTACTAATGAAATCAGCATAAATAATAAATTATATACCTCATATCAAACATACAAATCCATCTATATTCCTTAAGTTTATATCGGTACACACACAAGTATATATCGACACATACATATATAAAATTTGTAATGAACTAATTCAAGCTAATAAGGAAATATTATTACCTGCACCGTTGTACGAAAATGATGACTGAACGTATCTTTTGCTCTTCGAGATTTTCCATGATGTGAGTCAGGTACACGTCCTTAACTCTAGCGTTGATAAATATGTACCTATACAAACCGTTTAATAACTGACAAATATACACATGTACATGTATATGTACAATAAACAACAAACATGTAAACATAGTAAACTATACGTATATGGAACCTTATACAACAAACACACATACAAATATAACTTATATACACATCATGCGTACCTTTGGTCGAGCGTGTCTACGATTTGAATCCATCGTAGGCCTGGTAGAAGAAAGCTTCATCGCCAAACAGCTCACGTAAGGCTTGTAGATCTCCAGTCATTGTTGCAGAGAAGAGTAGAGTTTGCCTTTTCTTTGAATACTGTTGAATATAAACACGTAGCTCTTCCTCAAAGCCCACATCTAAGAGCCTATCTGCTTCATCAAGCACCAAAAACTGCAATAATATAAGAATAATAGTAATAATAATCCTAAAAACTGATATCGACTATGATAAGTACATAGTATATACTCTTCAAATATACATTCACAAAATATTTCAATGTACATGCTGAAATCGTATCTGCATGCTTCCATATAAACGTACACATGTATATTTGTATATTGCAAAGTCTAGTATGTATTCTTGACAATAAACATATCCTCTATGAATATGCCAATGTATATACCCGAATGCTTTTATTCTTACTGAAATAGACTTACGGAATACGGTTTTATTACATAAATAAAAGCAATACCTTAGTTTTCGCAAATGCAGCAGCGATATCTGGATCATTAGCAAGAAAAGCCCTGATCCTTCCAGGTGTAGCAATCACTATATGAGGCCTTTGCACTAGAGCTTGGGCTTGTGCGGTCATATCCATCCCACCAACAACTACACACGATCTCAAATGAATCCTGCACAGACAAAAACATATCTAGATATGTTTGTCTATGGACACTAAAGCTCACACATTACCATTTAACTAACAGATATATAGTATGCTTATAAGAATTTCGACAATTACACTGCGTGTGCGTGTGTGCTGAGTATCTGTTTGTATGTATGTAGCGTTTATGTACATGGATGTATAAGGATATAGCTTACGTGTCTGCACAAGAAGATACCAGTCTACTCGTACGCTGCGTGATGGGTAATAAAAGGTATCCAATATGGGAAATGTTGTGTGTGTGTGTACTTCTATGTGATGCATTCGTGTGGGTATGATAGAAGCACTTAAGTATATGGGCATGAAAAAAGTATCCAATATGCCACTGTGCCTATTTGTGTGTGTGTGTGTGTGTGTGTGTGTGTGAGAGAGAGAGAGAGAGAGAGAGAGAGGCAAGTTCCATATACATAATGCTTATATCCGTGGATAAATACCAGTAATATATGTACATGTACACCTGTATGTGTGTTTGCTGCGTATCTATATTCTATGCATATCTATCTATCACCATAAATTTACACATCTCTGATTACAGTTAAATAAAATGGCAGTGTTAATAAAATGTATAATATCTATAAAAAGAGTTAACTTATTACGGCTATCAGCATAACACTCATTTGAAACAATGGATAAGCGGATGACTTCTATGTACTTATGTACATTACTCCCATATAAAGCAACCCAATATTTGTGTGTGTGTGTGGGGTGGTAAAGACACATACCCAGATCCGAGCGCCTTGAACTGATCAGAAATCTGAAAGGCGAGCTCCCGAGTAGGTGTCATAACAAGAGCAAAAATCCCATAAGGATTCAACCCAAGCTTCTGAAGTATGGGAAGAGCAAATGCCGCCGTCTTGCCGCTCCCCGTCTGCGCCATCCCGAGAACATCCTTCCCATTGAGTATCTGCGGGATGCATGATTTCTGTACAGGAGTGGGAAATCGCAACCCCAGCTCCTTGCAGGCCTTCACTAGCCATTCCGCCACGCCTAGCTCTTCGAATGAGCATGAATCCGCAGCCGCTGCTTGCTCTTCCTTGTAGATTTCTAGCTTACCTGTGGATATCTCGTTCAATTTGTGTTGTGCGTGCGTGAGTGCGTGCGCGTGTGTGTGTGTAAGAGAGAGAGAGAGAGAGAGATTTACCGGGATGCTTGCATTCTTCTTCGTGTAGAGGCTGGTCGTCCGCCTCGCGCCGCCGCTTCTTCAATGCCGCCCTAGAAAACAGAGAAGGCTCTGCTTCCATTTTAGGGTTTTTGCCCTAGGGTTTAAGCTTAGTTAACATATTTTTTTTATCTGATATTGAAATAAGTTCTAAAAGTTCTATTGAACTATTTAATTATTAAAAATAAGTTTAATATTTACACATATTATTAAAACCATTAATGATAATGTTGAATTCAATTTAAACATACATAGTAAAATAAACTTTATTTCAATTTCAACTCGAAATCGATTTAATTTATTATAATTATTTAAAATGTTATTCTTCTAATGTTTACAAAACATTTAATAAAGATTAGCGGTTAATGATTAGGGCTCACAAACTGGGTTGGGCTATGGGCGCCATGGGAAGAGGTGCGGCAAGCATCCTGGTGCTCGCCTTGATGCTTGTATGTGTTATGATGTTTCAGGATTTGGTCTCTCACAATCCCAATAATGTTCAGCTCGATGACATTTACCAGCAGCTCAAGGTACGCATTTCCCCGTTATGTACCTGCATTTCCTCCCCATCTGTACAAAATGTGTGCGGGTGTGTGTGTATGTGTGTGTGATGAGTTCCAGAGCAGCTCGATGATATTTATCATTTTCTCCAGATTTATTCCCTATTTACATGTGTGCTCTCTCTCTCTCTCTCTCTCACACACACACACACACACACACTACGTATCTACTTGTTATAAGTTTCATATTTATATGAAAGGAATTATGTAGGTTGTAAAGAACGAGAAAGATGAGCTGGAGAAAATGGCGAAGGACTTGCATGAGCAGAAAGTTCAACTGGCTGTGGCAAATGGCAACATTAGCTCGCAGGTTTATCACTTCATTAACTGTATTTACTAACTTGTTAAATTATATGTTACACTAATGATGTACGAATATAGCTGACACAAATGGAGTTAAACAAACGTTTGTTAGCTGAAGAGAACGGATTGCTTCATGCCTCTCTTACCAACAAAGACCGTGAGGTATTATAAAACATACATCTGTATATGTTTATATATTCGATATTCTCTCTCTCTCTCTCTCATAGTTGTACTGTAATCGCTTAGTACTAACATGTGTTTATTATTACTTTTATATGATAAAATTGTAATTATATATAACATGGGATTTATAAGCAGATTACCAAACTTAAGGAGCAGTTAAGCCAGGTTGGAGAGGTCACTAAACTTAGGAATCGGGTTAAGGAACTTGAGGATCAGCTCGAGCTCTTTAAATCCAACACTACTACTGGGTCTCATCAAGAAGAACTTGGGATTCTCCAAGTATGTGCATATATATACACACAATACTTATATTTATGTGTGTACGTATGCATGTGTTAACAATGTAAATATAATTACAGAAACAAGGAGGATTGGAGCACGGTTTAGTAGCTCGGACAAGGTAGAGACTACTGAAACTAACACGGAAGAAGCAGAAGCAACTGGTATGTATATATATTACAGATAACATATATTATTCATTTCAATATGCATGTTAAGTTATGTACATAGCGACTATAAGGTCATAATTAAATTTATATATTGCTCATACACATATAGCATGGATATAACCGCATTAACTTGATTATCTTAGATGGTATAAAGAACGGGGAGGCTGACGATCGAAAACGGGAACAGGCTGACATTACAAGGGAACATGTTGACGTGGAAACTGAGCGGGCTGACGTGGAATGGAGAAAGCTGACGAGATGCGGTTAAGGTGCTAAGTGCACAGGAAGATATTAATCCCAATCATGAGACTGAGTAAGATTATTTGTATACAGTTTTGTTTGCTTAAGCATTAATATCAAGAATAGTGTTTATTTTGCATATAATATCAATATTAATATTCCATTTTAGGATAACGGCCACCTATCAAAATAGATGATTTTTGAGCAATGCAGGTCTATATATATATTCAATGGTTTATGATATACTCTATATATACCTAGAAAATGCTGATATGCTCTCTTCAATTTTTTCACATTAAATAAAGCTTCATTTTAATATTATTCAATAATTACAAGAACAATCGTTCGTATACTTATCAAATATTTGATACATATTGTAACATTTTGAAATTTATAAAACCTTCATTTAATTTAAGGAAGTGTAAAGATCTCGATACAATCATCAAGGGATGTTAAAGTTAATAGTGTGGTATATCTTAAATAATCAAATTCTAATAAATATAATTAACAGAATTAAATATATTAATAAGATGATATATTAGTGTGTACATAAACTTTTTTTACTTTTATATATGTATAACTACACATATCATATATTTCATATAATTATACCCCTACACAATGTTATATAGAATTTAAACTGTTGAAACTTTCCCATGGTAAGTTTTAAATTTAATACTGAAACGGTTGATCACTAGTCCATTAAAGTTGAATATGATACAAATTAATACCTATTATATTTTGATTATAGTTGTTTAAATTATTGATACATATGTGTATATTTATACATTCGTATTATTAAATTAAATTTAATTTATAACATGGGAACGATGGAATTTTCAACAAACTAACTTTTGAAAACTTATGCACGGCCATTAAATCAAAAATATATGAAATTCACTAGAACAAGATTTTAAGATATAAAAAATTCATAGTTTCTTTCTTTTATATTTTGTATGAATATTTTTTTAACCATGTGAAAAATCAGTGAAAAATAATGTTATAACTACTTAGTACTATTGAAATTGTTGAGAATATTATAATGTTACTTTATTGTTATTTTAATTAACTAAAATTAAATATACAAGTCACATTGACATTATTCAACAAAACTATGATTTTTATATTTTAACAAGCACCATATCCATTATTTGATCAGCATACTCATCGGTATAATAAATATATTAAATTAACCCTACTTTTTTATATAATTTCCATAATATTATGCTTTATTATTTTTAAAACATTATTTAAGTAATATATGATATTTATATTTAAATAGGATATTCATTTAATGAATGGGATATTGATTCAATCATTTACATTAATTTAATTTAAAGTAATGAATCAGATTAGTTTCTATTTAATTATTAGTTATATAATGTGTTAAATATAGATTATTTATTTATTTAAATTCACAGCATTCTATTTGATAATTTAATTTAATTTTAATAACAATCTCACTGGGTACATACTTAAGATAATTTTCTCTCTCTATTTATCATATACCTAATATAATTCTCTCTATATCTATCTATCTATCTATCCATCTATATATATATATAAAAAACTCCTGTAATTAAAGACGATAAAACAGGATTAATTGATCAAATTATACAGAATATACCTCCACCTTCCTCTTATGTGTATAAATGAGGTCAACGTTACATTAATTATTATTTTTAATTATTATATACCTTTATATAATTATATAAGTTTTAATTCTTATATTTATTAAATGAAGACCTCACATATATAACATTTATATATATAAACCTAGTGTTTTTCATCTCTTTCGCAATTTAGCTTTAACCTTATAACCATAAGAAGTATTTTTAATAATAATCTTTGAAATTAATACAATATATATATATTTACTATTATTGTACAATATTTTTTATTAGGGTTTGCATAGTTCAATACGGTTATATTGAGTGGCTACATAATATATTAATACAACATCTGATTTTTATTCTTTTATTGCAAGCATTTATATAATTTTGTATATTGCAACTGTTTATATAATTGTATATTGTGTGTTTAATATCTATATAAAATGTTTCTCTCAGGTGGATCAAACAGGCCATATGAATTGGATGGTGTTTAATAAATACTAATTAATTTTATAAATAAATTTTTGAGGAATATACGTATCAAAGGCTGATGTAGATGACTATATGCACTTATATGGAGTTTGTTGTGTGTGTGTGAGAGAGAGAGAGTGAGAAGTCTACATTATATTTTAATATTTCAATGAATTGAATATATAAAATTTTATACGTAATACAACCACGTTTATTATATGTGTAAGCCATCCGTTTAATGTACATTTATATAAATTATTTATTAATTTTAACAAGTTTTGTGTAGTTATACGTGCGTGCGTGCGTCTGTGTGAGAGAAATGTGTGTAAGCATCTAAACCTTAATGAAGGTTAATTCTTAATATTACTTGGAGATAATGCATATGTATAATATAATTAATGCTATATCTATCTATCTATCTATCTATATATATATATATATAATTGGTTAATTATAATGTTGCGGGTTACCAAGAATTTAATTTTTTTACTTTAAAATTAAAATATCTATTTGAGTTAATTATGTTTGAGATTGTGTGAGAATCATGTACTTAAGTTTAATCTTAATTAAAATTTTAAGGCAGACATGAGCTGTTCCCTGACTTCCGAAATCTATTTGATATGGATGATATGTACAAAAGTTGATTGAAGCAAATTTGTAATGTAATTTAAAAGTCCAAGTGACATATTATAATATAAATGAATGACGCATTTCTTTAATAAGTTTTAAATTCTAAATTTTTAAAAATATACAAAATTTTGTGATAAACCTACAGCTTAAATTTAATTAGAGTTTCAAAAGAATAATATTAGTACCACCTAGTTTTGCAAATAGTACTGAACTTTATATGACAATAAAAAGATAAAATATTCCCTTATATAAATCATATATTTTTATAAATATAAAGTTACACAGTATATTTTGTACAAACAATTTATATAAATTTTCACAACCTCGGGTTCAGTAGGTTTTAGTAATTTTCTCTTAAAAAATAATGGCGGTCTCGTTATAAAAGCTCATTTGCCAATAAACAAACTATTTTTTTTATATATATTTAAAATTTTCTGAATAAGGTGAATAACAAAAGATTAATTCAAAAATAAATAAAATAAATAAATTAGACATGCATTAATTCCAATCATTGAAATCCACATCTCCACTAATATTACGTATTATATATAAATATGCTTATATGTATAATATACCCCATTTTATATCTATAAATCAATGTACATCATGGACAGCGGATTATTGCTTTTAAAACTACATCAATAATGTTAAGATTTTGATATATTCTCTACGAGTGAATTTAAAAAGAATACTCTGTAAGATACTGTATATTATGTAACGTAATGTATATACGCATGTGTATATACACACATGTGTAGTGACACATGGGTGGTGATCTGGCCACCATGTGTCAGAGCCACGTGTCGCATGTGTGCCATATGGCAGGAGGTCTCCTGTATATAAGCAGGGTTTTTGTAGCTGAATATATCTGACATTTCTAAATATATATCTGCTCTTTCATTGGTGGAGAAGTTGGGTACCTGGACATACTTGGCGGGCATGCGATGTGTATTCTGATTGGCGTCCACCACATCCAGGCTGGCGACCATATGTTCCGGATGGTGTGCCTGTGGCGGCCATTATGTCTGATGATGAGCTTCAGATGACGAAGCCTCTCTTGCAGATGGATCTGTTGCGGAAAACCAGTAATCGTACGGGCGACGGAGGATCCCGTGCGATGGAGACTTCACCTCCATGTTTTTTCCGCTATGCATATCAAGGTTTGCAAGTTCCACCAGATCATCCAGTTTTCACATTTTCTGCACGAGTGAATGATCTTTCAGTCACAGTGCTTGTGGATACAGGATCCAGTATGTCTTCCATAACTACTTCTCTAGCGCATCGGTGCTCATTACCCTTAAGACGTGCAGATAAGGTCTTGCACATTTTATATGGTAATGGGCAGTCTCGTGCAGTATCACAGTACACCACTTGACTACGCTGGTTTGGGTGCCAATGTAAGTTTCCCTCTGGGTCTCTTAGGGTTGTCCCTTCCCAGGTCTTTGACATCATTCTGGGATGTGATTGGTTAAAGCAGTCGAAAGGTATGTGTGATTTTTCACTCTCTCCTCCTGTATTACGCTTGGAGTCTGTGTCTTTGCAGTCTGTTCCTTTACGTCCAGAGAAGCTTGTTGCTGTTTGTATCACACATACAGCTTTGATTCCTTTGATTCGTCTTGGGGTGGTGTTCATCTCAACAGGTTCAAATGCCGGATCCGTCACCTGAGTGTCGAGCACATGCATCGAACAACTTAAGCAGTATGCAAGTTTGTTCAAATTTGATCTGTCCCAAGGTGCACGTGTGAAGACTCGACACTGTATACCCACGGCAATGCAAAGCCTTTCAAAGTCCCGGTTCGACGCAGGTCACCAAAGAGTTATCAGCCATGCGAACAGCTGTTACTGATATGATGGTAACGGTGTGTCGTCCATCACGGAGTCCATGGGCATGTGAACCTCATTTGGTTCCCAAGCCTGATGGATCTCTCCGATTTTGTGTGGATTACCGACCTCTTAACGATGTTACCATCAAAGATGTCTATCCACTTCCGAACTCTGCCGATCTATTAGATCGTTTGGGTCAGAGTCGATGGTTTACTAAGTTGGATTTGGCATCAGGATATTGGCAGGTTCCTATGGCTGAGGAGGATATTCCAAAAACGGCCTTCCGGACACCATTTGGTCTTTACGAGTTTTTGGTCATGCCTTTTGGATTGACTTCAGCTCCTGCCACCTTTCAACGCATGATGGATGAGCTTCTTTCCGATATGCCTGATATCACTGCCGATTTTATCGACGATGTGCTCATTCATGGGTCTGGTTCTTGGGAGGATCACATTCGTGATGTACGGCGCGTTCTTGATCGATTTCGAGAAGTTGGCCTGAAGTTGAAACTTGAAAAGTGTGTGTTTGGTTCGACCGACACCACTTACTTGGGTTACCGTATATCTCGAGAGGGTTTACAGGTGGATCCAATGAAGTTGCGAGCTGTTCGAGAGTTCCCTCGTCCCCGTACAGTACAGGAAGTCCAGCGTTTCTTGGGCAGGTGCAGTACTTGGGTCGATTCATCGATCATCTCACTGATCGAACTGCCCCTCTTCGGGAGTTAGTTCGTCCACAGGTATCTTTCAGGTGGACTCGCAGGTGTCAGCAGGCATTTGACCAGTTAAAAGAGTTCCTGACAACTCCACCATTGCTTCAATACCCAGATTTTACTCGTCCGTTCATTTTACGAGTAGATGCCTCAGATGTTGGTATTGGTGGTGTATTGATGCAAACTGATGCTGTGGATTCTTCAATTCGACACCCGGTGGCTTACATTAGTCGAGTACTCACGCCGGCTGAGCGGAATTATTCCACTACTGAAAAAGAATGCCTTGCTGCTGTTTGGGGTTTTGAACGACTTCATGCCTACTTACATGGGAGTGAAACACTTTTGGAGTGTGATCATGCTGCTGTCACTTCCTTATTAAAACGGAAGAATTTAGTGGGTCGTGTAGCCAGATGGGCATTACGTCTCCAGTATATAACTTTAAGGTGGTGCACAGGCCTGGGCGAACAATGGTGGATGCGGATGCACTTTCTCGAGCACCCCTTTCTGATTCCACTTTGCCTGCTCATGTAGCTGCAGCTTCGGTTTGATACAAGCCCCTCAGGTATTCGATGCCGACTTACCATCCTTGGAACAGTGGCAGGATGCCAAAAACATGAACCATGGACGAGGCAATTACGGATGCGTTTGCAAATCCGTCTTCCGAACCTCGGTTTCGACAATATCATGCTCAGTTTCGACTTCAGGATGGTTTATTGTATTTTATTGGGACAAATCCAGAGGACAGATGGCGTTTGGCTGTGCCCTCTACATATGTTCCACACCTTCTTCGAGCATATCATGATTCACCTATTGTTGGAGGTCATCTTGGTCACCAACGAGTGTTGGAGAAGCTCCCGATCTTTTATTGGCCAGCATGCGTGGTGATGTGATCAGGTATATTCAAAGCTGTCCCATTTGTCAAACTCGGAATTCCTCTACGACTCGGGCCATGGGGGTGTTGGAATCCATCAACGTCTCTCGCCCTTTTGAGTTAATTGCAGTGGATTTAATGGGACCTTTTCCACGTTCTTCTCAAGGTAACCAGTACATCATTGTGTATCTGATTATTTAACTCGATGGGTGGAGGTTGGTGCTCTTCCGGATGCAACTGCCATGTCAACAGCTTTGTTTTGTTCGATAATGTGGTTTTGCAGCATTCTTGTCCAGAGCGGATGTTATCAGATAATGGCCCCGCTTTCATTGCAGAGGTATTCCGAGTGTTGTGTGAGAGGTTAGGGGTAAAAACTCATTTGCCTCTCCATATCATCCACAAACTGATGGTTTGGTGGAGCGATTGAATCGGACCTTCAAGGGTATGATCTCGAAGTATGTGAACTTCAATCACACTGACTGGGATTGGTATTTGCGATGTTTGAGATTTGCTTATGTAACAGGCATTCAGAGTTCGATTGGTATCTCTCCATTCAAGGCATTGTATGGATATGATCCTAAGTTGCCTAGTGAATTGGGATTATCATCGAATCTGCCACGTGCCGAGGATGCAAAATGTGGGCTCGACATTTGGATGCTGTTTTGCCTCTTCTGCGTGCAGAGTCTGCTGAACATCTTGGTCGAGCTCAAATACGGCAACAATCTTCTTACAATGCACGACATCAAATTCCACCAGACTTGCTGACGGTGACTTAGTACTGGTACGTTTTCCCAAGCTGACTGCACCTGGGCTTGCAACTGGTTTATTACATAAGTGGCTTGGTCCCTACCGAGTACTCCGAAAGGTTGGTCCTCAGTGTATCAGTACAGTTGGTGGGATCTCATGAGGTTGAGATAGTTCACGTAGTTCGAATGAAACGGTTTGTTGTTCGAGACTCGTTGACTACATTCGGTCATACCTTAGATACTCACACGGATCCAGGACCATCAGATCCATCACCATCTACAACCGCAGAGGGGAGGATAATGTAAGATACTGTATATTATGTAAATAATGTATATACGCATGTGTATATACACACATGCGTAGTGACACATGGGTGGTGATCTGGCCCCATGTGTCAGCGCCACGTGTCGCATGTGTGCCACGTGGCAGGAGGTCTCCTGTATATAAGCAGTAGCTGAATATATCTGACATTTCAATATATATATTGCTCTTTCCAACTCTTGCTTATCTATATATTATACTGAGGAACAACATAATAAAAAATCATTACTAAATAGCATCTTTATCGAATAACATATTAAAAAACAAACACACATTTTACAAGTAAATAAAAAACTTTACACATTGTTTATCTGTTAAGTAAAATAATTTATAATTTTAAAAAAGCTTGACATAATTACGAAATACAAGCTGTGGATATAATTATGTATAATATACATATATAATCCTAAATTATATAGTAATAAGAATAATATTTTATTTGTTTATAACGCATCAAATTATTACAAGAAAAAATTCATGTTTCACAACAGAATAAAAATAATTTTATAATAATAATAATAATAATAATACTGATTTTATGTGCGGACAAAGTTTGCTCGTTAAATTTATTACAGGAAAGAATTCATATTTATAATAGCATCCAAAAATGTTTATACTTAATAATAATACATAATCTATATATTTATATGGCTTGCCACCTGTCCCATATAGTCAACAATGTCTTGTAATTAAAAGTTAATACTTACAATAATTTATATATTTCATATTATAATGGCCTCAATTAATATAACACCTTGTGAAACCTTGCATGTATGTACATGTGTGTGTGCGTGTTGTTTCAGATATTTAACCCCTGTTGCTCTTATGACTCTGGATATGGAACATTCTTCTCCATACAGGTATATATATATAATATATATGTGTACATGTATTTCTATATGTAGGTGTTATGTGTGTGTGTGTGTGATGATTTCAGTAGAGCTTGAGCTGTGTATATTTCGTTAAAAAGATATAATTTTGACAAAATGAAGATATACCCTCCCACCCACTAAGATATCAATATATTTTATGAATATACTTGTATATAGTATATTTAAATATATTTGTATATGCACTTATATGACATCGTAAAATTTCGCATTTCTTTCTGTTTTAACATAATACGTCATTTTTACAAATTTCATTTAAATTTATTCATATTTAAATATTTACCTAAAACATTTTCATTAGAATGTATTGTTTAATTCAAAATTTAATCTGAATTTGTAAAATCTGTACCCACGACTCATCTTCTGAGTTTTCAACATCAGTCCGGTTCCGAAGTTCTTTTGCACCTCCTTTTCTAGTCACATACCCGCATCAGATTTTTAAATGTAAAATTTAAATTACATTTAAATCAAAATTCAAAAACAAATATTAAATTTTGAATTTATTAAACAGTAAATTTTAAATGCATGCAATGCACAATATATATGAATTTAAAATTGCATGTGCTATATTGTTCTTTTTAAATTTTATAATGTAAATACAAGTGTATATTTTAAGAGGGCTTGAGTTGGGGGTTTATTATGGTAATAACAATAATGAATAACATATAACATAGTAATGATAATTTTGGAACATGCTAGAATTTTTTTTTCAATCAATATGATTTTGAATTTGATTAAGTCATACATACCAAGGTATATTAAAAATCATTAAATCGATAATTAAACAAATAATTTTGTAGAATATATCATTTTAGTTATGTAAATCTTAAACATACATATATGTACACATACATGCATGTGGTGCACATACATGTACACACATATATATACAAACGATACCTGTTGAGCAAAGGAAATTCAATAGTAAAAAGGGATCGTTTTCTTACGAGTGGTTACCTAAAAGACAGAGAAATACACACATATATACGTACATGCCAGCCCGTGGGCACACACACTGTTGCAAAGAAGTAGTCCACTAATGAATATAACCTGTTTATGTGTGAGATACTGTTTATAAGTATAACTACATATATTATGTAATATAATATATATGTATAGTTTGAATAATATATTAGTAGATTTTAACAAAATGAATTTTTTCCGACCCTGCATTAAACAACTGCATCTATTCTAATGTTTTAAATTTATGAAGGGTTTAGTATATTGATTATATTCTGTGCATTTTTTTTAATTCGTTGGTTAACATAAACCTGCGTTTAGACACAGTTTTACCACTTGATTAAACAATTGAATTATATCATATTCCTCAATAAGTAAACTAATTATGCGTCAATGTCATATACCATGTATACATACACACACACTTATATATATATATATAAATTGTAATGTAACTATATGAAAGGTAATCTTGGTATATTTTAGAAGTTATTAATAATATTTATGATCTGGTTAATTCTATAACGAGAATAAGTTATTATTGGTTTATAAGATAGTCTAAATATAATGAAAAATATATCTTTTCTTTATATATATAAATTCTAAGTTTCATTACAAGAGATATCTAAGTTTTCTGTCTTTTATGTATTTACAGTGTTGTGTCTCAAGGTTCTCACACTAATGGAGATTTTGGGTAGTTTATGAGAAAAGTTATTTTTGATTTTTTTTCTCTGTTTCCTTTTAAGCTTCCTTTTTCTATGTTTCCTTTTAAGCTTCCTTTTCTCTTGTTTCTTTTAATAATCCGCATCGTGCATTAAAATGATTAACTCTCGCAAGTTCAAGCTCAAACTCCTTCTCCTCCTCCACAATCAAATCCTTGTGTGCAGCTTTAACCTTTTTAGGTGTTATAGGTGAAGATGTTCATCATTGGTTAATTCATTTTTTTTATTATTGCCACATATCATAGGTGTACAACTGTACAATGTCTTTGTAAATTCTCAACATATCTCTTAAATGTTGCTCTTTAGTGGTATATAGTTACTCACCACCGGTCGCTCTACTCATGGATGAATAATGTTGATAGTGGAGTTTAAATTAGCTTTTAAGAGAGTACAAGATTTTAATAAGACATTCCAATAATTATATTGTTCAAATTAAGCACCACATGAATTTATTATGTAGTTTGCTATTAAATTTTGTGATCTTTTAATGTGGGTTGTCCACCATGTCCATAACGTTTTGAAGTGGCTTATAGAATACAATTACCTATTTCAGAGGCAATCTCTCCTCCTACCTTTAATGCTCTTGCTAATTATGTGACCATGTAGGTGGATATTGCTCATGTAAATAGTGTTGGACGTGGTCAAGAAGGGCGGTTTTTTTGTTAGGTTTGTGGTGTTCTTGGCCACACTTTTTGACAATGTTAACATTTTTTTCGATTTGTGACCACCCTACCTAAGTTGGTTGTGTTGTTATTATAGATGTTGTTCCCATGGATATTGCACATGAGATAGGAAATTAGTAGGTGTGTTAGGTATGAAGGCGGCCCAACACCTTTTTCTTCATCTCTTGATCCTCTATTCTTCTTTCTTTTTCACTTCAAACTTTGTGAACTCCTTATAAACAATTGTCTTTATTTAAATTACAAGATTCATACATAATTCTCCTGTAACTATTCTTATTGATATAAGTTATAGTATTTTTTTTATTTCTGTTAACATGGTTAAGTGAACTTGTAATATTTCTTTTATTTCTGTTAACATGGTTAAGTGTTGAGTTTTGACAATGGTGCTAGCGAAGGAATTTTTACATGTTTTATACAGAGATGGGTGTACTCATGTTATTTCATTTACACTTGCTCGAGTACCTTTACAATTTGGGACTTATATAGACAATTTGTAGCTCCATGCATTTCACATTAAATTTTTGACATTATACTTCGATATTTTAATTGGATGCATGTAAGGTAAGTTGTCAATTGGGACTCGATAATAAGTCATGCACCTTTTCTTTTCTTCTCTCCTTAAGCCAATTAGGCAAAGGGCTTGTGTTTATGAGAGGGTCTCTGGCCTAGTTATACTTGGGTCTTTCCCACATATCCCATAATCTTTTAGTTAAGTGGTCAACTCACTAGGTTAGAACTATGACGCTCTCCACCATTTGAGAAAGTGGATGTCCTCATCCACAGACTCAAGGGTCATGACAAGTTTTAGCGCAGCTCAGAAGCGATTTACACACGCATGGCTCGCACCCAGTTCAGAGACGATCTATATACACATGGCTATACTCGCATTACATGTCAATCAGGCCAAAGGCAATCTCAGAGACACATGACTGTACACATGTGATCGAGGAATTTAGTTATGTAAGGACAAGTGTGCCAACCTTTCTCTCTCATTAGGCAAAGGGCCAATTGGTGTTTATGAGAGGGCCCTTAGTCATGATGACCTAGTTATGCTTGGGTCTTTTTAACCAGATGGCCAACCCACTAGGTTAGAACTATGACATACATAGTGTGCAACAGTTTTCTTCAGTAGTCATGCATGACTTTGAGGTTTTAACTAACCCAACTTCTTTGAATCAAGAGTTTCAGTTATAATAATTATTGAAAAGTATTTAAATCTTTTCTTCACATATATCACCCTTACTATCAAGGTTCAAACACAACATCGCATTTAAACAAGGAATTCTCTACTTTATAAATTATTGTTTGATGATGATCTCCAAAGAAATTGGCCATCATACAAAAATGTGTGTTAAAGTTGCTAAAGAAGAAGCTCACTTGATGTTCTTTTAATTCTTGGACATTTGAGCCCCATTTGGTGAATAAACCTGATGGATTTAAGTAATTCACAATGGATTATCATCCCATAAATATTATCGTAAAATTTAATAGATATCCTTTGTTGAACACATAGGATTTGTTAAATCAATTAGATAAGAGTCATTAGTTTATTAAATTGAATCTTACTTCACGTTATTAACAAATTCATATAGCTTCAGAAGATATTCCTAAATAGCATTTCAAATATTTTTTTGGTTTGTATGAGTTTCTTATTATGTCTTTTAAGTTCTACTCTTGTTATGTTTCAACATATGATGGATGAAGTTTTTAATGATGAGTTTTTAAAGACAATTGCAATTGATTGACACCAAAAGATCTTGAGAAGATCATCTTAAGAAAGTGACTCGTATGTTTAATTGATTACGAGAATTTAGACTCAAGTTGAAGAAGCCTAAGTGTGTTTTTGACACATTTGAAATAACATATTTGGGGTACATGGTTTCTCATAAAGGGTTGCATGAGGCTATGGCAACATTTCCCTATTCAATGGATGTAGAGTCCTTACTGTAATTTTTCGGTAGGGTCACATATTTAGGACGTTTTATACCTCGTTTGATTGATGTTATTACTTCTTTACGAACTTTGTTACATAAGGATGTTCCTTTTGTGTGGATTAATGAATGTGAAACTGTTTTTTGTAAATTAATGAAGTATTTAATGTACTCTTCAATGTTTCATTATCTGAATTTTTCTCATTCTTTTATATTACGAACCAATACTTTTGTTGTTGGTATTGGTGGAGTCCTAATGCAGACTGACATATGTGATGAATTTGTTTGACATTCCATCGCTTAGAACATTGCAAGGTTCAAAACACAATTATTGTGCCTTAGATCTTGAGTGTTTAACTGCAATGTGAGCTTAGAACATCTTCATATATATCTCTATGGGTTTCATATGCTTTTGAAGTGTGATTATATAGTTGTTTCTACATTGTTGAAGAATAAGAAGTTGCTAGGACAGTCTGTCAAATGGCATTACGACTCCACATGTATGACTTTGTACATTTTTTGACAAAAAGAACTCACTCTAGGTTTTTTATAGAAATGGCTTGGTCCTTACAAAGTTCTTTATTAAGTTGTCCTTAAGTATATCATGTACAAAATGTCGAGTCTCGTGAAGTTCTTTTAATTATCCATATTATGTGATTGAAAAAGTTTTTCTTACAAGAAGGAATAGTGTAAGATAACTAAGGTATATATGAAAAGTAATCTTGATATATTCTAGAAATTATTAAGGGTATTGGTATGGTTAATCTTATAACCATGACAAGTTTTATAAGATACTCTAAATATTACACGAAAAGACAAAAAATTTATATATTTCTTATATTTAAGTTTAAGATTTATATATACAAAGAAAAGGTATACTCTTCACTTTGATTGTGTTGTGTCTTGATGTTCTCACTATATATATATGTGTGTGTGTGTGTGTAATACATATATATGCATGCATTTACGGTATGCAACATGTTTAGAGAAACTACTTATACGTATTAGAATTAGTTTTACATTACTTTGTTTATTATTAATAGGTAGTGCTTATAACTTGCAAACTACTTTGTAGAATAATATAATTTTGAAAAATTAAAAATATACTCTCTCCACCCACTAAGATATGAGTATATTTTATGAATATACTCATATATAGTATATTTGTAATATGACCTCATAAAATTCATGGTATTTCTTCATGCAAATTTTTACTAGGCATTTTTAAAAAGATGCCCAAGCATTTTTTTTAGAATTACCATTGTTTGGAATCAAATAAATTTATACCATGAATTGTAAGTTTTAATGATTGATATATGTTGGTCTTTTTACTTTCTCTATATTATTATGGGATTTGTTCCCTTTGTTTAATTTATTCTTTAATAATGTCATTTTAAATTTATTTATATTTAAAGATTTACTTATAATTCAAAATTTAATTTAAATTTTAAATTTGTAAAATTTGTACCCACATGCCATTTTTCAACGTCAGTCACCTTTTCCACCTCCAAGTTTTAAACATATGCAATGTATAAAACATAAATTTTAAAAACTACAAAATTTATGAATTTTATTTATGTATGAATTTCTATTTTTAAACTTTATAATTTAAATTCAAGTATATACTTTAAGAGGAATTGTCCATCTAGCAACAATATTGTTTTGGTAAATAATATATTGTTAATACATTATGTATATTATATATGTATTATAAATGTATATAAAGATTAAAATATTATAATGTATATTTTTTATTGAGTATACTAATTATTTACATCTTAGTTTTAATGTATTCTTCACACTATATATATATCAAATGTAAAAAATTCTAAGAAATTTATATATAGAGAGATATGTGTTTACAGGATCTTAGCAAATATACTGTATATAAATATAGTATGACAAATCAAAAAGTTCCAAATTAACATATTCTAAATGTTAAAAAATCGTATTTAAAATCTAACATTAATAATTTATTAATATTAAATAAAATAATAATATTAATATTGAAAACCTTAATTGATCCAACGTTCCGAAAGTTCTCTTCACAAGATTTATAAAGTAAAATTATAATGTATGTATATACTTATTTAGCATGTATTAAACACTATTTATCAATAAAATTTACGTGCACAAACACTTCTATACATACTTCACAAGTACACCTGCATCAAACAAAATGTAATTAAATTATTATATAATAATAAGTACAAGAATTACGCATAAGTTGTTAATACCAGCTTATTTAAACTAATCCGCCATTAATTAAGTAGTTGAGGCAGCCTGTTTTGCACTCTCAAAGCTCTTCACAAAATCCGCTAGCTCTACTATTGTAATTTCGTCACCGTCTCTTGTTGCAACAAGCACTGTATTTGCTATGCCCACAAATAAACCTGCAATATATATATATATATATAAACATTACTTCATTATACTTACCATATACACACATAATAATCACATAAAAGTATTATATAATCCATAGCATTTGTCATCACATTGAATAGCTATTTAATATACAAACATGGCAAACGAAGTATAATGTAGACAATAGACATGGATCTCTTTCCATATCTGCGGAGAGAAGAGAGAGAGAGAGAGCATATGTTGTATATAATAATATATTAAATAGCATCATGCTACAGTATATCATATAAACATATAACAAATGAAATGTACATATGCGTATGTGTGTACTTATATGAGCATATATAATTCTTACCATTCTCAACAACACCAGGGATCATATTTATGGATCGTTCTAGTTCTGCAGGGTCTTTCACACCGTCCGGAAATCTAACATCAACTACCATGTTTCCCAAATCCGTTATCACAGGTCCATCCTTCCTCAACGCATTTCGCAGCTCCGCAACTGCATTATATATAATATATTATATATATATATATATATATATAGTTAGTAAATATATAGTATAAGGATTACCTCCACCCAGCCCAACTAAAGATCGAAGAACAGGTGAAATAGCGAAAGGAAGAACTTCTACCTGAACAAACAACAATATCACACACACACAAACACACAGACTATACACACACCACACATAACAACACTTACAGCTACAGGAAATGTTAAACCAAGCCTGGACACCACTTTTGATTGATCCACCAATATTACACATTGTTTAGCCATCGCATCCACAACCTGTTAACCTTTATATATATATATATATATATAATATATATATATATATAGAGAGAGAGAGAGAGAGAGAGAGAGAGAGAGAGAGAGATTAAAATATCACGAGTTATATGCTCACCTTTTCTTGAGTATGAGCTGCACCACCACCCTATCAAAGTTGCGTTGGTAAAGGGCAAATAAATAAACACAAAGCTAACCTTAATAAGGTTCATGGAAGCATCGACTTCATCAGCTCCATCAAATGCAATGTCTATCACGTTCACATCGTTTAAATCCACCTTAATTAAAACAATAATTAACATATAGACTAATCAAATCATAATTAACTAAATTAATAGATTAAATATATATCAGTTACTAAAAACTTAAAGATCTCTCTCTTATAACTTACAGTTTTTACACCGAATTGACGAGCAAGTATCCTCGACTGGTAACTCGATGCCACACCAACAATATCCTTCAACTACAGAAGTAACAACTATATTTATTAATTAACTATGCGTAATAATACATAATACACTAGTATATATGAATTCATATATAGTCCTATAAACTATAGTTAGTTCACATATATTGTTATATATAATACTATATTATTATATTAAATGTGGTTGTAATACTCATCGATTATTAATTAAATGTATAAAAACCGACCTTTCCTTGTGAAATAAGTTTACCAAGCTCTTCAATGGCCATGGAAGACGTGCTACCCGTGCCGAGGCCCACCACCATGCCAGGTTTCACAAGTTCCACAGCCTTCTTTGCCACTACCCGCTTTAATGAATCTTGTAATGCCGGATCAATCGCTAATAAACACAATGGAATAAAAAAACCATATAACTATAATAATATAATATTTGAAAATCAAAATATTAGCTATATATAATCATATGTATTATGCATACAGCATTGTTGGTGTTATGCCAGTACACACAATATTGAAACAGAAGATGAAGTGCTGAGGATTACCGTTAAATATATGGAATAACATCATGTTGTGCTATGTTTAACATCATAAGATATAGGACTATAATCATATAAGTTTACCTTCTCTCTCTCTCTCTCTCTCTCTCACACGCACACACACACACACAATGCCATACTAAATACACAGATTTTTTATTGTTCTATGTTCTGCATCATTGTGGTATGTTATGTTTATATCAATTATATAACTGGAAGTTATATGAGACCATTTTTACCTGAGGTAAACTTCGTATACATAATATGCAAAAAATATTAAATAAGTGAATTAATATATTAAAATACACAATTAGCAAGAGGGTATCTAAAATTCATTTTAAAAAATAAAAGGGCATTAAACAAATTAGAAAAAAATACGAAGAAATTAAGAAAAAGCAATGTGAATTAAATAAAACCTTAAACCCTTACCTGGAGAAGCAGTAGCAATTGCACGAACAACTTCAAGCCGATCCCCGCGAATCTTACTCGCCATGAAGCCCTTATTGCCCTTATTCAAAACTCCTAATGAAGAACACCCCTTATTGCTGCCGTTAATGCCTTTATTCACGAATCCTAACGAGGAACACGAAGAGCATACGAATTTAGGCGGGGTGATGATTAGCGGCGCCGCTAGAAAGGGCGCCGCTGGAAAGGGTGGAAAGGGCAGCGGCGCTGCTAGTAAGGGCCATCGTTCAGAGTGCACAAAATGATACACTAGGCATTTTTGTGCACAAGACGAGGAAATCTTCTCCGTAGGATTCACTGGACGGCCCTGATAAAATGCTTATAGAATATCCTCGGTATATACTTTACGTTAAAAAGTTTAATTTATTTTTAACAGTTAATATTTCCCATGAATGAAAAACCCTTCTATTTTGATATGTATTTACAAACAGTTTTAAATAAATGAGAGACAATGGGTTGTTAACGCTTCATTTTCATGCAACCTTTTTAACTTTATAGAAATGTTCTAGATCTTCGTAAACTGGATCCGAATCGATTTTCTACAAACTTTGAAACCATGCCTACTGCAAAGGCCAAATCTAGACGTGCAAACTGTTAGATAAATGAGACAACCAACAACTTACATGTATGAAATCCTAACTATAGAAAGTTTCTCCTCCTTAAATGTAGGACTTTGCTCAACAGTGAGGGAAGCTGCAGTTTCCATTGGTATTGAAACCGGTTTGCTATCCTGCATGCTGAACTTACATAAGATATCTGTGCTTGGGACAGCTCCAGCGTCGCAACTTCTCGGTCTCGCTTGACTTGAATGCCAAGGCAGAAAAGTGATGCTCCCCATAGCTGAAAACTCAAACTCTAAGAGAAAACGCTTCTTGAAATGACGTACCAGTTGCATGCTAGTTGTTGTTGTGATGTTGTCGTCAAAGTAGAGCTCTAGAAAAACAAATGATTCTCCAGTAGAGAAAAAATATACATTGTCATCAATTGCGAGCTTGGAGAAGCCGATGTGACGTAGAGAACTGTCGACGTGATGGTACCATGTTCTTGGTGCCTGTTTTAAGCCATACAAGGCTTTCTTTAGTCAGCAGACCTTGTGCTCAAACCTGAGAACTTCAAAACTTTAAAGTTGAGAGATATACACCTCCTATTGAATATCTCCACAGAGGAAGGCAGTTTTAACGTCAAGTTGGTGAACCTCCAAGTTGAAACATGTAGCAAGTCGAAGAATAATGCGGATGGAGGTCAGCTTGGCCATTGGTGAGAAGGTCTTGGAGAAGTCCACTCTGACTATTTATGAAAATCCATGAGCAACAAAACATGCACAGTAGCGTACCATCTCACCAGTTTCATTGAGTTTGTGCTTGAATATCCACTTGGTGCTCATCTTTTTTTGCTTGGAGGTAACGTGACTAACCCCTAGACTTGATGCTTGAGCAATGAGTTGTACTCTTCCTTCATAGTAGCTCTCCACTCTGCTGCCTCTATAGATGAGAATGCTTCTTGAATTATTCTTGATACTGCAAATGAACATTCAACAGCTTGAAAGTATCTATATTGATTTGACTTGAGCTTCACGTGCTGCTTGGGAGAGGTAATTGACTCGGCTGGTACAAGTGATGGTGTTGAATGGCCTATTGGGATCAAGGACTAGTTGTGGAGCTTGAAGTACATTGCTGCTGGTACTTCAGTTTCCATTGTCACTGCTAAGTCTGAATCCATTACTTCATCAAAGATGCATAAAAAGCTTGAAAAAATCTCTTCGTCTTCTTGAACAAGATTTTCCTCAGCCTGTGAAACTCGTATAGGTGATTTGATGTCCAATGTTCTGTGATTGCTGTTGCTTAGGCGAGAACTGCTCCTCCTGCTCCTCCTATTGCTAAATTTGAGTTGCCCTATAATTAACTTCATTCTCCCACAAAAGTATATGTGTTAACATTGAAACTTGAAAGTGGTCTTTGTAGAGCGTCTTCTCATTAAACTTACATGCAGATTGATGATAATTATCATGGTAGTCATGTTGTAGAGTCAATAAGATTTACTTTCTGCAAAATAGTCAACCGTAACGCACCCAACACTCTTGACGTCTAGTTTATGTTCTTCTCCTATTGTGAGAGGATAGGCCATGCAATCAAACACCTTGAAGTACTTCATGCTTGAGTTCCTGTTGCTCCACAACTTACATGGAACCTATTCATAAATAGACTCTGAAGGGACTTTGTTCCGAATATATGTTGCCGTGGTGATTGCTTCTCCTCATAACGTGAGTAGCATACCAGTGTGCACCAACATTGTTCTAGTTACTTCCACTAAGGTTTTATTCATTCATTCAGCCACTCCATTCTGTTGTGGACTCTCAAGTACAATCAGTTGTTGTTGAATTTCTTGATTATTGCAGTAGTTGGTCATGTACTCACCCCCAAGATCACTTCTCAGCATTTGAAGGTGACGTTCTTGGAAGTTTTTAGCTGAAACCTTGTACGATTGAAAGTGAGCTAAAACCTCTGACTTTTTAACATGAGTCTCACAACCATTTATCTGAAGAAGTCATCAATGAACATCACAAAGTACTTTTTGTGCTGGTGAGTTTGAATGTGAAATGGCCCACAAACATTAGAGTGAACAATTTCTAGCTTGGTGAAGTCTCAAAGCACCGGAGAAAAGAATTTTTTGCTTGTTTTTCAAGAACACAAGCTTCACAAAAGCCAAGTGAGTCTCTAAGTTCAAGCTCTTTGAGATGCACTTGTTCTCTCAAGACAACTTTAACACCAACCTCATGCAAGTGTTCTAGTCTCTCATGCCAAATCTGCATGTCATCATCAACTTTGCATTCAACTTGTAGATAGTAACGTATTTTGAACCTAACGTGATCACCTTATCGCTGCATGTCTCGTATGATGCACTTGTCATTGTCAAAGAAGAACATGAAGCTAGCATCTGCTGCAGCTCCTACCGATAGCAACGAGTGTGAGAGAGTCGGGATGTGGTGCATGTTGTGGATCTTCCTCCTCTGAAGTGAGGCTAACTACACTTGTATTGTGCCAACTCTTACAATTAGAAGACCATGGTTATCACCTAAACCAACCTCTCGACCTATTGGGAGAGCCTAATATGTGAGAAAAGCACTGTGGTCGTGAGTCATGTGCATGGTTACGCAGTTGAGTACTTTCTCATCACCTTTTGAAGTTAAAGTGTCTCTAACCATCAGAGCTTTTGGTTAATTCAATAGCTTCTTCCTCTTTCCAAATCCTTGTGGAAGTCCATCTATTCTGTCTCTTCACTCTCTTGAGTAGTGTCCTACACACTTGCAATAGTTGCACTCATTTTTCCTCTTTCATGAGTTGGTGTTGCTGACCTTGTAGCTGCCAACACCGCTATTAATGTCATTAGCTTTTGAAATTGCTACCAGCCTAACTGCTCTCTCCTCTTGCACCTAGAGGACTCTTTGCTAAGGAGATTGCAAAGAGAGCACTTGATGTCACTACTGACTCTTCCTCGTTGATTAGCATAGCTTGCATCTTTGCAAACATTTTGGATGAATTCTTCAACGTCATCTTCAGCGCCTTGTACTCTAGCATGGTCAACACATTGAGAAGCATTGTTATTTTATCATCCTTGTTCACAATTTCTTTCGTACTTAATACCAACTTCATGGGTCCGAGACATGCTGATGAAAGACTCATTTGGTCCCATCTTCAATCCAAACAGCTTAGACTTCAAGTCAACTCATGTTGTATCTACACTTGCTTGGTTTCCAAAGACACTTTGCAATGCTGTCCAATCCAAGCCAATTCCCATGGAGAAAATTGCTTTTTGTTACTAAGTTGACAGTTATTTTACTCTATTGCTGTCCATTCACTAGTAACCTTGAACTATCTAGAGACAGTTATCACATCAAAAAATGATAGAAACTTCTTTGAACCAATTCTCAAAGTCGGTACTTAAAAAAATTGGAATGGGAAGTACCTTGTGACTGATGGTCGTCTCATGAAACAGGACCAACCATGAACGCTTCAACTGCCTGTATCTGTGAGCGCCCTTGTGTTGTTGAAGCATCGAAACTACATGTCAAAGAGCATCATCTCCTCGTTGTTTTCTACTGTTGTACGTTTTCTCCATAACCTAGTAACCATCACCAAAGCTCTGATACCATGTTAATATTCTTCACCGATGAAAAACCCTTCTATTCTGAGATGTGCAGTTTGAAATAGATGAGAGACAGTGGGTTGTTAACGCTTTAGAAAGTACTGTGGCTGGACAGTAGGAGCCGACTCTTAGCAAAGCATACAAATCAAAAATGTTACATGAGAAGTTTTCTTCTATAAAAAAATGCATTGTATTTAAAACTGCAGTAAAATAATTTAGCATCCGATGCACCAGATTAAATTCTAAGACGAGGAATTGGAAATAAATAATTATTCAGTAAATATTTCACTTTATTTTATTTTATTTAAGCTAGTTTAAACAAAAATATACGAAACATACCAACACAAGGCGTGCGTGCGTTACACATATACATAATTAAGTTAATTAAATAAAGTGTAAACTAAAGTAAAGTTGTAGGGTTTATCAAGGAGCTATGGCTTCAAAGATGTCTTTTTAAATATAGGGGACACTGGCCCGTTAAAACATGTATATAAGAAATTAAAGGGAAATTAATATTTCCATTATTTCATTAATTCCAAAGGTTTCCAAGGGTTTCTAGGTATATTTTATTTAATTTTTTTAATTAATATGCATTCATATATTAATTTAAATAAGAGACGTGTTAATTTAAAAATGCATTAACCCTGAAGAAATTTACATTTGGAATTCATGTTTTATTTTTATTTTCCTCTCTATCTCGTAATAGTAATGGCTTATCAAGGAGCTATAATGGCTTCAAAGGGTGTACAGATGCAGGGAACACTCTTCAAATATAGCTCCGAGTCTATCCAGGTATCTTCATATTTATAATATAGATCACAATTGTCTGTATTTAATTGAAATTATTCTCTGTATATAAATCTAATTTGTAACTTGTTTATATATTATATACATTTATGTATGTATATATGTATGTGTATTCTACACATCATTGGAATTTTTTTAATAATAATTTATGAACTTCGGTTAACAGGTTGCATTTAAAACTGGGAGCTGCAAACAGCATGCGATATTCATCGGTGGACTCACAGATGGCTTCTTAGCAACCGAGTAAGTTATATATATAGAGAGAGTGTATACACACACACACACGTGTTATGTATACACACATGCATGCGTGTATATGTGTGTGTGTGTGTGTGTGTTTCAGGTATTTAAATCCACTATCAAAAGCTTTGGAGAAGGAAAAGTGGTCCTTGTGCAATTTCTTATGTCTTCTTCTTATTCTGGATATGGAACTTCTTCACTTAAACAGGTTCTCTCTCGTGTGTGTGTGTGTGTGTACGTGTGTATATATGTATATGTGTGCATACATGCATGTAATGGTTTCAGGATTCAATGGAGCTTGAGCAACTTATAAGCTACTTAATCAATGAAGAAGGTTCACAAGGTGTGCTATTAATTGGGCATAGTACAGGATGCCAGGTAACATCATAAATATACATAAATTCATATAATTATTAAACTTAATTACAGGATATTGTCTACTATATGCGAGCACGCGGTAATTGTTCACGAGCTGTTAAAGGCGCTATCTTGCAGGCACACCTCTCTCTCTCTCTCTCTCTCTCTCTCTCTCTCTCTCTATATATATATATATATATATATATATATATATATCTGTGTGTGTGTGTGTGTGTTGATTAGTATATAAACAGGCACCTGTAAGTGATAGAGAGTATCTGGCTACACTACCAGAGACAGCTTCTTTGATTGCTTTGGCAAATAAAATGGTTAAGGAAGGAAAAGAGTACGAATTAATGCCACGTACTACTGAGGAAGATGTTCCAATTACTGCAGGAAGGTATACACACACATATATTATTTTCTAGTTTAATTTGTTTTTCTTTTCTGTTTTTTTTGTATTTTCTATTTCTATATTGTGCAGATATCTTTCACTTGCTGGTTATATGGGAGACGATGATATGTTCAGCTCGGACTTCTCAGATGAACAGCTTCATGCAAGACTCGGACACATGTCAAGGATACCTTGCCTGGTATTTAACAATTTTACATTTATAAAAATTGTATTATATATAGTTTATGGTGAGTTTTATGCAGATAATGTTCTCGATGGCTGATGAGTCCGTGCCTGAACATGTTGACAAAGAGAAGCTTGTCAACAGGTTGTGTGTGTGTGTTTGTGTGTGTGTGTGTGTGTGTGTGTGTGTGAGAGAGAGAGAGAGAGAACACGTGCATATTGCATGATATTATAAAGCAATGGACTGTATATATATTATGTGTATGTACAGATTATCTGCTGCAATGGGGGGAGCAGAGAAGGTGTTTATTGCAGGTGGCAACCATGGCCTGTCCAACAAGGTTGAAGAAGCTGTGAATGCTATTCTGAATTTCATAAGAAACAAGGTCATGATCTCTTACAATGAAACAATTAACTCTCTCTCTCTCTCTCTCACCCACACACACACACGCACACATGTATGTGTGTGTTTGCGTGGTTATGTTATGCATACATGTTCTTAGTATTAAGTACATGTATGTACCATAGAGTATAAAACAGATATATAAGTAATCATTTGCAGAATACTATATTTTAACTTTGCATATGCAGATACAAGTCTGAGCTAAAATCAATATGGGAATAAGAGGAGGAAACTAAAACAAATATATATTAATTTTAAATTTTTGAATTAATATAATGTATCCATGCATATTATGTATATATGTATAAAATATATAACGGATATATAATAATCAATGTTAGATACAGAGTATCTATGACGCTTCAACGGCTGAGATTTGTTTGACAAATGATCTCAAATTATATATATATATATATATATATACAATTGTCTTCTATATACATTTGATAAATTATAAAAAATTTATCGCTTTAAGTTATATAACGAATTCAAAGTTACTAAATACCATTCATAAATCTATTTCCCTTTTAATTAGTATATCCACAAAATGAATTTTAGAAATACATTGAATAAAAGAATAAGTTATGAAACCGAGCAGGATCCGGTTTATATTTCGACAGAGTTTAAAATATTATACAATTGTTTTTAAACTTTACATTTAAACTTTACAAAGTGTCAAATAATAGGTAATGTTTATATTACAATGTAATAAAAAAAAACAAAGACATTAAAATAATTCAACCTTTGATTATTACTGAGTATGAATTTTTTTAATCATATTAATTTCATTTATATGCATATGTATTAAAACATCTACCATGTATATGACGTATCTCAAGAAACAGATATATACATTCATTAAAATGGGAACTTTCGTATATATTATACTTATATATTTTACCATTACTATGTGCATGTTTACATATTTAATTTTTTCATAAGTAATACTTTGAATTTTAATATCTATATAATCTATTTGTCTATACAACTATACATATGTATAATATGTATATTAAAAAAAAAATTAAAACAAGTGAGTGGTAATGGTTAATGATTGTAATTATTGATGTAATTTCATAACTTCAAACTTATTTATCAAATGGTAATATACATAATCTAACATTATTGTTATAGTCTCCCAAAGGTTTAAATTTTGTCTTTATATATAATTGTGTATACATAAATGTATACATATTCATATATATATAAACTTAAGAATAGTAACTCCAAAATATACTGAAAGATATTTAATTTCTTTTTTAATAGTTTAAACTATTAGAAAAGTTTATAATTCCATCCTAATTATAATCTGAGTTTTATTAAGAAGGAAGGTCATCATCTTTTATAATAAACAAGTATTATATGTATATTTTAATACTTATGTGTCCATGAGTTAGCACCACAATCAATACTAATATATATTTTGATCATCTTTAATAATAAACAAGAAAATTACAGCTAATGTTATATAAATGTTAAGTGTGTAAATATATATTTAACACTGTAAAACCCCTTAACCTTCAAATAAGCTAGAAAATAATAATAAAATATTGATGAAAACTTTTTTAGTTTGCCACAGATTGAATATTATATTAAAAAATAAAAGTAATTTTAAATTTTAAGCTTTTAATTATTTTGCACTCCTTAAAAATATAACCTTGCTAAAGGGTTGATAACCAACCAATTAATATTAAATTAAATTTAGCTAAATTTAAATTACATTAAATATAGTCTTAATAGTCCTGACAAACAAATTCATAATTATCTAGTAATATTCAGAAAGTTTAAAATATACTATTCTTTTGAACAAATCCAATAATATTAATCTTTTGCAACGTTTTAGAATATTAAAAAATCTAGAATTTAAAAACTGTAGACTTTACTAATAAAAATCAGTATCTAGTTAATTCGTAAACGACAGTTAAACAATACATATTGGATTATATTTTCACATTATGTAAACAACGTACATATAATATATGCTAAGAAGATTTTGATATATACTACATGCCATGTGTTTGTGTCTATATATATATATATATATATATATATATATTTATTACATGACATTATGAACTTCATCTTTGTCTTGTGCTCAGGTACTCTCCAAGAGCCCATATTGGAAAAATGCATCTGTATGCAGAGTAACTGATCATGCAGTTCTTATTGAACACCCCAATGATTTCCTGCACCAAATCAAAACTTGTTTAAATTTGTTTAACTTCACCTATGAGATGTATACCTCCTGAGGAAAATCTCCATTTTCAAGTTGTTTATTTCACAAATGCAGCTGCTTTGTCCAGAGGCACGCGATCCCGTTCAGCCTGCATATCAGACTCATATAGTGAAGTTTAAGTATGTCAGTCTCTTACCTGTCCTGCTAGAATCAACCCGAGCATTGCCCAAGCCGTGTTTACCAGATGTCCTCTACCATCTTGGATATGGGTATAAACCTGTACCAGGAATGTAGTGTTGTCCCTCTGCAGCAATTGCTTACCTTGTTCTGACTTGAAAGATAACTTTCACCCAGGCTCCAGAAACCAATTGCTTAGACAATAGAAACTCACATGCTCTACGAATGCTTAAGCAAGTTTCATGGGTTTTCCCAGCAGCAGTTAAACCACGAATCGCAAACCAGGTGCCATAAGTGAAGCAAACTCCCCAAGAACATACCTATAAACAATTCAAAAACTTGTATTTGATGACAGAAGAACAATACCAGGATCCATCGGGTCTTTGCATTCTCTCAATGAACTTGCAGCCCTTTTGAATGAACTTCATTATCCCTTTAGTTCGAACACCAGGATGTATTTCTCTGAACAAGCATAAAGCTTGAATACAGGCTGATGTGCACTCGACATATCTACAATTTTAAACAAAAATAGAATTGTTTCAGCAAGAGAAACAAAAGAAGACTTACGGATAGTCAAGTATTATGTCTCCAAATGTCTCTGCTGGATTGAATAGCTGATAAGCATTTTCAAATCAGTAGTGAAGTGAACTATTTCCTCAAATTCCTCACCTCAATCCAATAGTAAGATCTTGTTAGCTCATAAGTTGACACTCCTCCATTTTCATTCTGTCACCTTGTCAATGTTAGAACGTAATATGAACAAAATAGCCGACTCACCTGATAAGATAAAATCACGTCAACACAATCAAACAAGCGTTCAGCGGGAATAGACTCCCCAACAATTTCTGCTGGAAGTAGTGACAGGAGTAGAGCAGCCTGAAATTCACAAAATCAGAAAAAACAAAACAATCGGTCACTCTATTGCATACTTACCTTCAAACCTTCAGCTGAACAATCTGAAATAGGCCACCCGTGATCTCGCGTGGAAAATGGCCAAGCTCCTTTAGACTTATGACGGTAGAAGCGATCCAAATCTCCTGCTGGATTTTCATGTACCTTATCAAAAGAAACAATTACTAGACAGCTAGAATTACACTGCAGTCCAAACCTGTGATTGTTCAATGTACCAATGAGCTTTCCTTAACATGTTTCCACTCTCATCAAGCATTCTTGTTGAAATCAAAGCTTGCACAGCAAAGGCTGTATCCCATAGCTGGCTACCATTATATCCCTGCGATATACAATAGTCACAAATGAATATTATAGATAGCATATCAACCTGCATTTTCATCCCATCCTCAGCAAGCCAAAGGTAATCGTATACTCTGGGTATGTGTCGTTTAAAGGCCTCAGAATTTGGATCTTCCACCCAGCAACAAAGCATATTAAGGGCCTGCATAGATGTGAAATCAACACAACATATAACAACTAGGACAGTGCTTCACCTTATTCACTGGACCAATACAAATGTAGTTAGTATTTTCATCTTCAAAATGTATATGTTCTAGAACTGTATCAAGAGCTTTCTTTCGCAGCAACGAACCAGGCCAATGCCTCAATGCAGGCTCTACGCCCAGATGCAAGACTCCCCACACGAAATCTTGTATAAGTGTATGTGGATAGTACAGATCCTCCTGGAAGCTTAACTTAGTAGTTTGTAGTGAGAACAGACAATTACACTAACCTTAGCACAAGCATGCCGAGCTTGATTCCAATCCACGTGGTCATACAATCCAGCGTAAAGTTCTCTCCTCAGAGCTTTGATTGTTTCCGTCAACTCTCCAGTAAAACGTCGACCATATATGTAACTCATGGGTAAGTACACCATCCGGCAATGACACCACATCCGTCCTGGAACATGCGCATTGTAAGTATACCAAGAGATAGTTTGCATAGGCATCGCTAAACCTGGATGGAGAGGCAAGGCATATGGAAGCAAGTACATTTCGGGAGGAAGCGGAGCTACACCGGACCAATCAAATACTCCAAGTACCTTGTGAAGCTCAAACACGATGTTACTATCGTTATTGACACATTAAACCACTTACAGATAACCAGAATTTCCCCCAGGAAGGAACTGCAACTGTGCCACCGTGGTCAAATATCCACTTTAGCCCCCTCTCTAGATCCTGTGAATCTGCTTCCTGGCCAAGCAATCTAAGACTTACATAGGAGAGTATGGAACCAAACATTGTACTGTGCCCTTCAATATGCAAGCCCCAACCACCATCTTCATTCTGCATGATCTTCTAAATCACAAATCCTACTCTCTAATCATGAATAAGAACCTGATGGTTGAGGAGATAGCGGCGCATTTCATGCTTGTGTGCTGGTGAGAGGACGATGTCCATAGTTCCAGTAATGTACAAAGTGAAAATCTGCTGAAAAACGTAAGAAACAAAATGGTTGGAATTTTGTAAATAACTTACCAGACCAGGCATCAAAAACAGGGGTCCTCCGTAGTCCCCAGGCCAGTGACCATCTTCAGCTTGAAGTGACGAATAAAATCTCAAAGCTCGACGTAATGTGACATCTACGTCACAGACGGTGACGACTTGAATTACCACTTGCGGTGGCATTTGAGGCAAAGGATTCATCTCAATAAGCTATAACAAAGAGGTTTGATCGGTAGTTAGGATAGTGTGATTCTCTCTCACCTGAAGACGCATAATCCGATCTGAACTGTGCTTGGAAACATGACGATTCTGGGTGAATTGTTCTTGTACAGCTTTCATAGCTACCACGCTTTCTATGTTTCCTTCTTCTTCTTCTTCGTACGACCAAATGAGCCGGCCAATCCCCGCAACCTTTAACTTCCACATGCTGATTATGAATCCACTCCCCGCAACCTAGGATACCTCCTTGTTATATTTCTAGATTATCCCTATGTTATATTTATAGCTTGTATTTATCCCTTGCTGCCGTCGATCCTCGAGGGCAGATCTGACGGTGATAGAGATCGGCCTGCTTTTCATTCATTCATTCCACATCTAACGCATACCTGCGTCACTTGCTCGATCGAGCTTCCTTCGCTCACATAAACTTGGTGGAATTATCATGCACCAGAACTCAATACTCCATATATAACTCAGTTCACACGCTCTAATGGTTGACAGCTGACTTTTCTTAAATGCTTGTCAAGCTGGTGCTCTGCGAGGGGGTTCAGAAATCAAGCAGAGGCATCATATATTTATACCTTGCTAGCTTAGATGGTGTTCCTCGGGATGACACCAAAGTTAATAGGATTTTAATAAGAATTTTCAGCCTGCACGGGAGGAGAAGCAGCTTTGGCTATGGCTATGTGAAGGAAACATATTAGATTGAAAGATTTGAATGAACATGCGTTTGGGTCGATCAGATTGAACTGCATATGTTTGTGGATGAAGTCCTGGTGTACATGTAATGCAGATCTTCCAAACATCAACTCCGTGATCATCTCCCCGTCTTTTCGAGAACCCTGGTCCTGGATTGTCACTGATGCCTGTTGACCACCGTTGGATCACAGTGCTCCACATTTGACATACATCTAGCTGTCTCGAGACTGATGGCTAATCATATATAAAGATTACATGTATATATATATATAAGACGCTTATGTATCATTCAAATAGTAAATGCTCTGAGAGTACCTTCCTGCATTGCGTGGTACATAGCCTAAAACAGGGGAATTTTTTAATTAAGGCCGGAGCCCTAAAAAACAGGGGTAAGTTAAGGGTAAGGGAGCCCTAAGGGATGATGCCTCTCTCCCTTTCTTGCATTTGGATTTGACCTTAATGCATTTTTCTTTGCATTTACCTTATATCATGTTATATATAAATTATAAATATATTTATATGCATGCCTATATATATATTCTCGTTTGAGCTATATATTCATATTATGTATGTATATATATATATATATATATATATATATATATATGTTGTATGTATGCACAGTGGGGAGATATATTCAAACTTAATTTATGTTGTATAAATATGCATTGCTATATATACAGGTATATATGTGTAATATTTACCTATATATTTGTATGTATGTATCTATACATTGTAAATACACACAAGTATAAACATAACAGCTTTCTATATAGTGATATATGCAAGAAATGCATTTTTCTTTCTCTCTCTCTCTCTCTCTCTCTCTCTCTCTCTCTCTCTCTCTCTCTAATATAGACACACACACACACACACACACACTTGTACATGTATGTGTGTGTTATATATATATATATATATATATATATATATATATATTGTTTATTTATAGGACGAAGCTGAGCTTCGCGCGGACTGGGCGAAGGCTGTGCCTTACTATGAACGTGCAGGTCTCATACATACATCTATTCCAATATGTGTGTTATATGTGCGAGAAATGCAATTTCCTATTTAATTATTTCCTTTATGTAGCCAATCTATTCACAAAGGAAGCACACGGGAGGGCAGCAATGGGACATGAAAGACTTCAATCGTATCCTGGAAGCAGATATATAGATACATACACAACACTTACCCACACACGCATATACAATTAGATATGTTTTTGTTTTTCCTTGAGTTATTGTTGTGAAGATCTTGGCAGGCAGCAAAACATATGGAAAGTGCTGAAGCACTCACTTGCAAAAGAACTTCAACTGAGCAGATTTTTATAGGAGAGCTAGTGAACTCACTGAACTATATATAGAGTGTAGTAAACCTCAGTGGGCGGAAGGTAAATATATGCTTAAGCTATAGAAATGCATAGATTATTATGTAATGTTTGCGTATATGCGTATATATACTTTGAAAGTGTCAGAACTGTCGTATATATAAATCATGCGGTCTATGCGTGTGTATGTGTGTCTATACCGTGTACAGAGCTCTGAAGGAAGGTCTACCTGGTGACTTGTAAAATTTAGACACTTACATTTATATATTTTAGGAGTTAACACTGTTATGAATTGTAGTCATTGAGATCGAAGGGAAGCCTCCAGCTTGCAACCACTAACAGAGGAGATTTTCTCTGTGTTAATACACCTTGGCTTTCTTCCATGTCGAGTACATCATCAGAAATGGGGAGGCTCCAGTTGAAAGCTTGAACGAGACGTGCAAGCGTCATCTGAACAGTGCGAAGTGCCAAGGAGGTGCCAAGGCATTTCCTACGGCCTGCTCCAAAGGGAATCAGTTCAAAATCCAGACCTTTGACATCCACTGAGCTGTTCAAAAATCGTTCCGGCCTGAAATTGTGAGCATGATTTGGCCATTTTCGACCAATGGACCATACGTTGAGAATTATCCAGCTATCTTTCGGAATATGATAGCCTCTCAGTGTGCAATCTTCAGTAGAGTAATGTGGGGCTAAAAGAGGTATGGCTGGATGCAATCTAAATGTTTCTTTAACTACTGCTTTCAAGAATGGGAGCTGATGAAGGTCATCTTCAGTCACCAAGCGTTGCTTACCGACAACATGTAAAATCTCATCTTGAAGTTGCTGCATATAGTGTGGATGTTTGATCAGTTCAGCCAGTGCCCATTCAATTGTGAGTGCAGTGGTATCTGTTCCAGCAGCTAGAATGTCCTGTAAAAAATGATTTGAGATTGAATCAGAAAAATAAAATTAAAAATCCAAACCAAAATGACTGCTTTTGTAGTATCGTCGGGAATCCCTTCGGACAAGAAAGTATGGATCAGATTTGTCGAATTGCAATGTTTCTCCTTTTTATAGTCATCAATAATGCGTTGAAGCACTGAATCAAGCCGGTCTCTTGTACTGCGCAGACGAGGAATATATTTTGCAGGATCAAGCCAACGCAGACTCGGAATGTAGTCTCCAATATGCACAGCACCCATTAGCTCCACAGCTTCAAGGATCACATGTACAAATTCATGCGATACAACCCTTTGACCGAACACCAGTGAACATATCACATTCATTGTGTACCTGGATAATTCTGATTTTACATCAACTGGATTTTGACCATGCTGGAGAATCTGTTGCATTAAGACAAATAACTCAAGTGTTCTCATTTGCCAGAAATTTTCCCCTTCCAAACTCCTTGTGCTGAAGAGTTGATTAAGACACATCTTTTTGAGTCTGCTCCACTGTGGGGTGTACACAGAACATCCAATGTTACTCGAGTTATAGCAAAGAAACTCTGGTGAAATGAGATGGGGACGCGAAGCAAATACACGATCATGAGTGGTGAGGGCCTCTTTTGCAGCATCGCTGGACGAGATAACGATGGTGGTCTTTTGCCCTAAGCGAATTGTCATTATAGGCCCATACTGGAGGGACAACTTGTGAAATGACTGATGAGGCAATTTGATAATGAGATGATGAAGGTGGCCAATGAATGGCAAGGCTAACGGACCTGGAGGCAAGTGAGAACTCAGTCGCACTAGAAAGTGTAGCATTAATGCAGCAAGAGAAAAGACAACAACAAGAAAAACTAACATTTTCGTAAGTCTATCTACTCAGTAGATCTATGAATGTATCCACTTATATATTAGAAACGTAAATCAGATGCAACAAGTTGTCACAGGAAAATTTGGACCAATCAAACTTGGTACCCGGGTTGTGCGGGTCTGTCAATAATTCCTTTTAGTTTCATTCTTGCGTGGGTCCGTCAATAATTCCTTTTAGTTCACATTGGATACGGCACCGCACGCATGAGGTCCTGGTATGCATGTAATAGATTAATTTTATTTGTGTTTGTCTTTATTTCATTTTATACATTGGATACGGCACCGCACGCATGAGGTCCTGGTATGCATGTAATAGATTAATTTTATTTGTGTTTGTCTTTATTTCATTTTATTATTGTCTTTTCTTATATGGTCAAATTAATTAATATTATTATGTTAATGCATACAGTTAATACTACTTCGACTAAATACTTTTTTTTGTTCTTATTTCATTCACCTTCTTTATCACCTTCCTTAAGTCAAAGTCAAGTCCACCTTATTTCATAACCCTATCATTTATGAGTCAAGTCAATACTCTTATGTAACCACCACCATTTAAGAGTTAAGTCAATCCTCTTTTATTTATGGGTTAAACCCACCTTTTTAAACTCTTATATTACACGTCTCTTACATTCTTACTTTATCTTACATGTTATTTTTATATTACTTTGGATATAGAAGAAACCAAGGCACAAGGGTTTGAAAGGAGATATAAAAATAAAAATAAAAAAATTGTTTTTAAGTTTTTCTTTTTTCTTACATTATAAATATGTATAATGAAATTATATTGTTTTGTGTGCTCTTATGATGAAATATATAAATTAAATTATTGAAAAGATCTTTTGTGTCATGAGTTTTATTTAATGTTTTCCATTTCTTTTCTTTTTTTTTTTTCACATATAAGGGTTAATACAATATGCTATAACTAAAGTCATTAAGTCCTAAACATATGAGTTCCTAAATGATTTTTCCTCAACATGTTTTTAGTGTGGTAAACGTGAATTATTAATGTGTTATTTATGAATTTTCATGAATTTGAGTATCATTTCTAGATAAGATTTTTTCAACTTCTAAGGTCTCTTTAAAATTAAATATTGAAGTGTTGTTTTGAACATTCACATGAGTTTGCTTTAAATAACAAGGTGGTAGTCATTTAAACATGGGAATTTGAAGAATTCAAATTTGAAATACAATTTGCAACTATGAATGTGCTTTTGAGGAAGTAAGAGGTGAATTAAGCATGGATCAAGATTTGGCACCTATGCGATAGTGGTGATATTAATAAAACATATCGTTTGTGTATGAATATTTTATACATCGATTCTTACATTGTAGTCATAACATTATCTAGTTGGATTCATTCAAGTTTTTGGGAATCTTGTAGAATGTGGAGTTTGGTAAAGCAAGAGTATTGTGCAGGTTGTGAAAGGTTTAATTGTGCTTGTTAATGTGGTAAGTTAATTTTGATGAAGCATTTAAGCTAAAGAAGCAAGTTGTGAATGTAAGGATCACGTTAATAAATTCAATAAGGAAGTAAATCAAAATTTCTGAGCTAATTTGTAGTGTTAATTCTTACAATCAAACAGAGTATTCTACATTAATTCGAAGATTGAATAAGGCAAGGAGACAAAGAGTAAAGAACATAGTTGCGGTTGATGACTTTAAGTTGGTGGTAAACCAAGTACAAGGTTAATGAAGGGTGATAAAGCTTAAGTTGTTGGTATTTTTTAAGTATGTTTAAGATCTCAAAAGGGGGTTCGATACTTTTTAAATAAAGCATGTTCTCCGAAGAAAGAATCTAGAGGCTAACGAGCTTGTACAAAGAGGGGCATTGCTTTGTCAAAGTGACATCTCTTCGTATACTTGTAATCAAGTGAAACACTTGCCATTTTTACATTTGTAAAGATGATGTTTATTCCAGTATATCATAGTTTGCAAAATGGGATGTAAATCGGTATTTACATTCATTCAAGCGAGTATGGATTTTGAATGGAAATAGAAGTTCTACCACTTGGGTAGAACTTCTGCCGTCCTTTTTGGAGGATAAAACATTGAAGTGGTTTGAGCATCAAATGAGTAATGTTAAGGTTAGTTGGGATAGGTTGAGTGAGGCTTTTCTAGTAAAGTATGAGAAGTAGGAGACGTTTGATGAGGTCATAAAGCAATTAGATCAATTGAGGCAAAACAACGAAGAAAATGTGAAGGCATTCATTGAGCATGTATAAAGTAATTTGGGAGTGGAGGCCTCCAAAGAATTAGAGGACGCATCCAAGGAGTCCAAGTCGACTATTGGGATAGATGCATTAGTGTTCAACAAGTTTGTTATTGGATTGAAACCAATATTACATTACAAGGTAAAGAACAAAGAGCTTAATAACTTGTAGAAAGCTGAAGATTGTTATGAAGAAAGAAGCACTTTTCATGGAACTTGATTAAGCCTCAATCTCAACAGTAGCACCACAACCAAGGTTGGTACCAATTCTACAAACACCTCAAGTCAAGTCATATGAGTTGGAGAGTAATATTGCCAAATTGACCTTAAATCTCAACGAGCTCAAGTTGCATTTGCTTTGAGCAGAGTTGACGGGACCGAAACCTTCAAAGCCACCTAGAGATTGAGCTAATGTCACTTGTTACATTTGTAAACAACAAGGTCACTATGCCATTTAATGTTAACAACTATGACCACAAGTGACATGTTTTACATGGGAAAAAGGTGGGACACTATGCAAATGAGTGTCCTCAGGAACCTCAACCAACCTTTGCACCACAACAAAGGGACCAACCTAGTGTTTATTTGGTGGAGTTAACAAATTGAGCAACCTGAGACAGTGAAGATACATGTAAGTAAGAAAAAAAGGAAGGAGCACACATGCACGTTGTAACTAAAGTGGGCATGATACGTGAAAATGGGAATATAAAATAAATTACTAATTAATACTTAAGTTTTAATTATTAATTAATCATTTAATTAATATGTAATTAAGCCTTAAATATTAATTAATTAATTAATTAATCCTTCAATAACCTTACTTAGTAAGGAATATTCCTAAACTATCTTAGAAATTCATATTATTCTAAAAATAGTTTACAATAATGAAGAAATACTATCAAAATCATTTTCTTCTTAACATGTTAATTTATTTATAAATACTTTCTTCCTAACCAACAGAGAAATCTCTCATTTTGTTAAATCATCACTCTCCGGATTAATCAAATCATTTTGGTCAATATCTTGATGTTGTTGCCACCACCTAACACTCTCACGAATGCAATTGGGAGTTGCCATCCTTGTTAATACATAAGATGTAATAAGACCAGGTCTGCATAAAGGCTCATTTAAAATGACGTTCCTTAAGAATAATATTATAAAGCGCCCGGTTGTTATCCTTCATTTTATAAAATTCAAAATCACGAGAAAGAAAAGCTTCAGGAAATGTATGATACGGTGGATACTGCTCACAAAAGTTTTCGAGATTCTTCTTTCTGAGGCATGTATCCAAGTAGTTCACTAGCTCATCCATGATATCGGTATCAGAATATGGATGAAAGTGATTGGATGAATACAAGCAATGTTTTGGTTGAGCATAGCCTTTGAGGAGAGTCGTCTACTACTAAGATATGTGCATTCTTCATTATCCTTAAGCGACTGATCTCCCCATGAGTCCCAATTATTCTTTCATTCTTGAAGAAGTATGGCTTGCTTTCCTTTCTTATATTGTGAAATTCGAGAGGTTTATAACATATTCGCTGGTCAAAAATCAATCTTTACGAATCACCTCTTCTGCAACACTACAATGTTTCTTAAGCAAATTCAATAGCGGTGTTAAGTTATGAATCTGCATGCATGACCAAATCCCACAAGCGCACCCATCTCCTTAAGCTTTTGAAAGAGACGATCCAACCCTGGACGAAAAATAATATCATATCGAAATTTACCATGACAAGGAATGAAATCTCTTGTTTGATTTATTTTTTCTATCCTCGGGCCTTTGTCGATGAAGCAAAACACCATTGACATCAACAACACAATATGGCCATGAGTAACATGAGATAGCGTTGCCTCTTGAATACTTTGCAAATCACTTGTTTGCTCCCTTTCACATTTATCGTTGCCACTATCTCGTTGCCTATCCCTTCATCATTTAATTGTACATCATCCTTACAAGATTCAGATATTGCATGCGCTGAAGAAATTGATTTCGGAACTGAAGCCAATAAAAATGATGATGAAAAACTGAAGTGGCCCCCATGGTAACGATGTTTTGAGCTGCATTATTATCCATTTCCTACATGAACTCTGTCATTCTGACATGTGGCACAAGAAATTGTCGCCAAACCCCTCTCTTACCTCATGGCAATGCTGAAATCCATGTTCTCAATTGTTTCATTACATCTGCAAAATGATAATTAGCTGACCTTAAAATTATCAAGGTATATTATTTACCTTGTTAATGTGTGACCCATGTTTGAACTAAAAGCTTCATTAATCCTTGAGAATTTATTTTCTGTACAAATATAAACGAAATATACAAAAATGCCTTATGTTACACTCATTTACAACTATTCGTCACTCTAAACTCATTAACAATTCTTCTTCGCTATTACCTTCTGAGTGAGGCGAAGAAGGTCTAGCCGCTTGTGAGATGGTTCAAGATCTTCTGTATCTTCTATTGATGTTTCCATGGGTAATGGAGTGTGCAAATGTTCTGTACTCCTCGAGATAACTTCCGGTCTAATATCTGATTGAAGTTCGTCCTCAGACTCCGACATTGAACCAGATTCGTCTTCAGAGCTATCGCACTTATCTGGAGGGAACTTTCTCAAATACTCCTTTGTGGATTCGTTGGGGTAGTCAGTTGAAACCTATCTATCCACTTGTTCAGGTCCTCAACCATGGTCTTATCCTTTTCAACGGCAAAACACATGTATGCCGAAGGTAACACTCCTTCAAGACGGACCTAGTGCAGTAGTCAAAAACCCACGCATCACTGTGAGGACCCCTGATCAAGTTGACGATGCTCCGTGCCGCTTGACTTGTATGTTTGGATAACGTACATTGCCGAATACGTCACTCTACCTATCGGTGTATCGGATGGAGGTTCAGGGCCGTTGGAGTGCAAACAGATGCCTGGCCAGTCATTTGGAAGTTTGAAATGTTTGGCGCATTCCTAACAACCAAGTGAACAACCGAATCAATGCACTTGGATCAGCATCATTCATATAAAATCCTGTCCAACGATGTTTATTCTCTTGGCAAAGGAGAAGGCAAAGTATCGGTGACATGAGCAAGAATCAAGAAATAAATACCTGAAAACGTAGATATCAGTCAAGAGTGCAAGTATGAATTCAATAATAAATACCTTCTTTGTACATGCTTGCACGGCTAAGTTTCTCCACCAATCCTCTAGTGTCCTGTCTGTCGAAAGATTTTTTGACACCCGCCGATCCATCACGAACAATTGAAACGGTTTCCTACAAGCAGTGATGTACCCCATAAAGTCTCCGAATCCAACAACAAACATCTGTAGGGCTTGTCGTGATTCGTAGCATCCTCCTTTATAAGGTTCAACTCGGTTCTCCGCTGCTGAAGGACTGCCATAAGAGAAGGCGTCATCGCAATGTTCTCCTTTTTGGCGTTGGCGTGCAATAGATTCTTGCCCAGATCTTCCGATTGATTCACCCATTCGACAAGCATATCATCGTTTGTCACATGCAAATATTTGCTGACCTCTTCGTATGTTGAAGCGATCCAACCCAGTTTGTGGCAGTGTATTCCCAACCACTCCTTGAAGTGCCTGACCGTCTTCAACTCCATTGCCTTGAGATGAAAAGGAGAGGTGGGCTGCTGTTGTTAATTGTAATTTGCCATCAATCACCAAATCAGCCAAGACTTCCATCTCCTCCATCGTTGTTCCATTTAAAGGCTTCAACCATGTGAGCTTGAAATCGTTGTCTACATCCTTTATAGATTGAACAGACTTAGCCTTCGGCGTCTTACTGGGTTTCTTTGCAGACTTTCTGAGGGCTCCCTTCACTTGTCTGCTTCTTCTTCAGTGTTCCTTTTGAAAAGGATTCCATAATCCCCAACCATTTCAAAAGATCCTATCTCGGGACAAGAAATCAACATCATCAAAAAGGATGTTTCCTTCCCGCCCACCTGGGCAAAATCAACTGCTACAATTTCTTCAACTCTCTGAGGAAAAAACAGATTAATATACCGGCGAGATAAATCCCGCCCAAACAATTTGCTTACCCGGTATTCCGCAGATTGTGTATTCCCTGCGGTAGCTCTTTGTGGTCGCTGAAGAGATTCCCACACGGCTCGCGTGTGTTTAAACTTCTCCCATATTTTGCTGTTGTAGTGGTTGGTGTCTGCAGCGTCCCATTCCGCCGATAACTTATGGTACTGCTCGATTGTGAGATTCGGCTTCGCTAAAAACGCCGATCTTTTTGTCAGCTTCTCACGGGTATGCTCGGAAAGTTTTGTTGCCATCGTTCCTTTGTTGTGTTCGTCGAAGGGCTGCCGTTATTGTGTGCTGGCCACTAATGATGTAGTACTTAACTGATTTTCTATTCTCCGTCTGAACCTTCCTCATTTGTTCCGGTGTTGTGATCCACACTTTGTCAGCGCCTTTGTTTCTCTCGTAGTATGCGCACAAAACAGCATTATGTGGAACGGTGTAAGAATTGTCGTCCTTCATCTTCTCCATGAGCTCAGCTACACGTTCCTGATTGAGTGGCCTGTAATTGAAGTTTGGGTTGACGCTGCAATACTTAACCCTACACGGTAAATCCTATCATCCAACATCATTTCCTTGTGGCTTATTGCAGCATGGGACGCCACAGGTGCAGCTGACAAAGACTAATGATTTTCTTCTACGATCCGAATCAACATGTGTGATCCCCGATTGATGCTGTTCTAAGTTCTCGGCACACTCTTCCAGCTCCCGAAATTTTAAGCAAATTGAACGTGATCTGTAAAGAACCTGAGACCAAGCCACCCTCTCAATCTCCTTTATGATGTCGCTGTGTTCTTCTTCAATGTGAAGAGGGACGATTGCTCCACTTGTGGATTTTCTGTATTGTGAAGCAATATCTCCTGACAATACACCTACTCGATGAGTCTGAAGATCTTCGAAGTAGACATCCAGATGGATCCCCTCCATAGATGGGCTTTCGTTGAGTTGAAGAAGAACTCCAAGGTCAACATCATTAGTGAACACGTGAACGTCATTATCCACAAGTCGACAAAACCACCCGAAATTAATGTTGTAACTGGCGACCTCTGGATCCGAGAACGTGACATTGGATGGAACAAGGCATATGTGTCGAGCATCGTTCAATCTGGGTTCACAGCATGCTTTCGGATGCTTGACTAGCACACCCACTTTCCATTGTTTTGCTTGTCCATGCGATGTGACAGAGGTTAGTTTGACAGCAACCATGGTTGTTCCAATGCGCTTCCCGTTTAGTTTGAAATATGGCCAAGTTGATTCCAGAATCCCCCTGCCCATCTCTTCTCCTGCTCTCGTCTTTAATGTCACCTCAATTCCACATCTGAATACAAAAATGATTAGTTCAAGCACATATCCGAGTATAACAGATTTTATTTTAATTCTTACCCAGAATTTGACGACGACTCCATACTAATGACTCGATCTCCTTGTTTAATTAAATCGTCCTTCTGCAAAATAATACACTATGAATACAAATCATATAAAAACGCACACACACTTGTATAAACCCGAATATACAAAAATAATACACAGAGAGAAGTAGACGGAATTAACTGTCCAAAGCTCACCTTTGTGCTAGTGCAAAAGAAAGATAACATTTCGTTTTAGAACCACCACAAATGTGAGCTCTGGACAGTTTTACATAGTTCCTAGCTTTTACTCGAAATATTATGATAAGATGATAAAAGTAAATAAAATGAGATATGCAACTTATATATACTAATACACATATATATTCACATGGAAGGTGCGGCGGGATTAATCTCGCCACCCCTTCAATGCCTCCTGAAAGAGTGGGCGGGATTAATCTCGCCACCTTTCTGGAGGCCTTGAACGGGAGTGCGGAATTAATCTTGCCACCCTTCTCGGTCTCAGAGAGAACTGGGCAGGATTTATTTGGCACACCCCTTCAGTGACTCCAGAAAGGAGGCGGGATTAATCTCGCCCACCATGTAAGGGATGGTTAAATGAATTTCCCCACCCTTCCCAGTTCTCTCCATTGGTATGTTGTAAACCTTCTACGTCTCAGACAGAAACGTTTGGGATTGGTCCGACTCACCAATGGAGAAAAAAGGAAGGGTGGCGGGATTCATTCCTCCAACAGGCATTGAAGGCTCGGCGGGATTAATCCCGCCGCCCAGGGCCTTCACTCGGTCCCTATGCGGCGGGATTAATCCCGCCGGACGCCAATTCCCTGCTCGAAATCGGGCGGGATTAATCCCGCCTAGGCCCTTCAGGCAGGCCTTTGGCGGATTAATCCCGCCCGATTCGCGCAGGGCAGCGGGATTAATCCCGCCCCGGCCCTTCACTCGGGCCCTAGGCGGCGGGATTAATCCGCCGACGCCAATGCCCTGCGTGAATCGGCGGGATTAATCCCGCCGCCTAGGCCCGAGAAGGCGGGGGCGGATAATCCCGCCCGATTCCGCCAGGGCGGCGGGATTAATCCCGCCGGACGCCAATGCCCTGTGCGGAATCCGCGGATTAATCCCGCCGCCTAGGCCCTTCAGGCAGGCCAATGGCGACGGGATAAATCCCGCCCGATTCGCGAGGGCATGCGTAGCGGCGGGATTAATCCCGCCGCTTAGGCCCTTCACTCAGGCCTTAGTCGGCAGGATTAATCCGCCGGACGCCAATGCCTGTGCGAAATCGGCGGGATTAATCCCGCCGCCAGGCCCTTCAGGCAAGCCAATGGCGGCGGGATAAATCCGCCCAATTCCGCGCAAGGCATGCGTAGGCGGAGGGATTAATCCTCCCCCAGGCCCTTCACTCGGGCCTGAAATGGCGGCGGGATTAATCCCGCCGCTCAACACACACACACATAGATATATATATGTATATGTGTGTGTAGGAGAGTGCGTGTGTGTGCCAGAGATAGTCAAATCAGATAAAATTATACAGATACACAACACACACATATATATGTATATGTATATACACGTGTGTGTGCGAGAGATAGATAAATAAATAAAATTATACAGATACTGGTACACATAATATATGTATGTATACATATGTATATATATATATATATATAATATGTTATATGTATATCGTGTGTATGCGTGTGTGAAACAAATAAAATCATACAGATAAACAAACACACACACACATATATATATACAGGAGTGTGCGTGTGTGTGCGAGAGATACAATTAACAAATCAATAAAAATTATACAGATACACACACACACACACATATATATAGATAAATAAAATATATATATAATTATATATATAATATATATCTGTGTGTGTGTATATGTATACTATATCTGTGTGTTATATGTATACGAGTGTGCGTGTGTGCGAGAGATAGAGATCTATAGAGAAGAGAGAGAGAAAAGGAGATATATATATATATATATATATATATATATATATTAATATATTATATATATATATATCTGTGTGTATATTATACGAGTGTGCGTGTGTGTGCGAGAGATAGAGATCTATAGAGAAGAGAGAGAGAGAAGGATATATATATATATATATATATATATATAATATAATATATATTAATATCTGTGTGTGTTATATGTATACGAGTGTGCGTGTGTGTGTGCAAGAGATAGAGATCTATAGAGAAGAGAGAGAGAGAGAAGGAGATATATATATATATATATATATATATATATATCTGTGTATATATGTATACGAGTGTGCGTGTGTGTGCGAGAGATAAAGATTTAAATTATATTATTAAGATACACACACAATAAATATATATGTGATAAAAATAAATAAATAAACTCAGAGGAGTGTGCGTGTGAGAGAGAGAGAGATCTCACCTGTGTGAGAGAGAGAAGGAGATTTCGCTGCCGGCCGCCGCCGCCTTACAAACCCTAGGAATATACTTAAACCCTAAAAGGAATAGAATATATATTAACCCTAATCGAATATTCCTTCTAAGAATATACTTAAAACCCTAAAAGAATAAACTATAGATTTCCCTAAACGAATATTCTTTCATTATATTATCAGCGTGTGCGTGTGCGTGGATGTATCACTACACCCCAAGAATAAATATCATGCAAGGTTTAACACGTGTGTGTCCATGAGAGTGTTAAAGTTTCACATGCAGCGATACATATATACACACATAGTACAGGATCATGTATGGTGTGTATGTATGAGAGAAGAGTGACAATACATATTATGGATCATGCATGGTGTGTATGTTTGAAGAAGAGAGACAGTACATATTTACATGAATCAATGCATGGTGTGTATGTATGAGAGAAGTGAGAGTGTTAACAAATTAAATTCATACACATTGGATATATTAGTACACACATATAATACACACGTGTATACACACAGACATACATACATATTACATGTGTAAATTCAATGTAGGGTTTAGGGTTTAGGGTTTAGGATGGATCATGCATGGTGTTTATGTATGAGAAGGAGTGAGTGTTATACACAGATATACATTATACATATTACATAATATTGTAACATCAGTACATATGTATGGATCGTGCATGTTGTGTATGTATGAGAGAAGAGACATGCTACATATTATGGATCATGATCATGCATGGTGTGTATGTATGAGAGAAGGGATTATGCATGGTGACACTGTGTATGTATGAGGAAGAGATAGAGTGTTAACAAATGAAAATCGTACACATTGCATATATTTATTAGTACACATATATACATACACACGTGTATACACACAGACATACATATATATTACATGTGTAAATTCAATGTGTTACATACACACACACTGAGTACATATAGATCATACATGCGTTGAACATGATGTTTTTAATAAAGAAGCAACATATAATTTCTCAAGTTTGGTTAGGGCAATGTGCATGTGTGTGCATATGTGTCTCTGTAAGTGCTTCTAATGCGTGTGCACATGTATATATAATTTATGATTGTGTTTATATATAATATGTGCAAAACAAACATTGATAATTAAGAAAATAATATTAATATACACACTATGAACATATTTTAAATTATACATAATAATATATGATTTTATCTAATATATAGCCATATATAGTTTTAATAATATATATTAATTTAATATTGAAATAAGGTTTAACACTAGAATATTCTTGAAATAATAACAAAATTAATTGAGAAATCCCATTAATATACGAATAATTCTGAGATAATTAATAATAAGACTAATTTAATTATGATAATTAGGTTTAATATTGGAATATTCTTCCAATATTAAGAAAATAATAAAGAATATCCCATTAATAGTAGGAAATGTAAATTAATTACTCGAGTAATTAAGAAAATAATAATAATAACAGACTATGAATATATTTAAATGATACATAATAATATATTAATTTATTTATTGTATTACTGTATATATATATATAATATAAACTTAATAATTATACTTGAATATTAAGAATGTAGAATATTATAAAAATTTCGTAATAATTAACAGCTTGAAACACTTGAATGAACATTAAATGCAATTTTAAAACACTCATTGGAATTGGAGAGTATATATTAGTCAGCTGTTGGTTTATTTGTTTCAAATCATCCTTAAATTTCTTTTCGTTATTTTAAAAAATTTCGAATTTTCTGACATAAGTATTATCAGTCTGACATGTAAATTTGAAAATACATTTAATTTCCCACTCAAATTCAGATCTGGTTCTTTCTCCGGCAAGGGTTTCTTCATTTTCACTCTTCAGATTTTCTTTTTTCTTCTTAGTGATCAGCTCAGGAGCGACATTAAATTGGGTGCGCTATTGTTTATAGGAAAGCACGGCGCCTTCAGTGCTGTTTACAAGTAAGTATTATAAACAAATTTAGATATATTTATAAAGATTCACTCTCTTACATTCTCTCTTAAATTTTAGAATTTAGGGATTTAGGAATGCATTAGGATTACAATATATTCTGTTAGGGATTTATCCCGTTTAAATATACTTTTAACTTAATATTCTCGGTTAGCCGGGGCGGCGGGATTAATCGGCCATTTTTTTTCGCCTCTTTGAAGAGGTGGCGGGATTAATCCCGCCACCATCTCTTTCATAGCTATGGCAGAATTAGTTCGGGCAATGCTTCTCCGCCTCTTAAAAAGAGCGGCGAGATTAATCCCGCCGATAACTCTCTCAACTGATAATGATTTACTTGAATTTATTAGAAAGAGTTGTCGGCGGGATTAATCTCGCCAACCATTTTAGGAGGCAGAGAAGGGGTGGCGGGATTAATCTCGCCACTACTTCCCTGTTTTAAATATTTGTGGGCAGAATTCATCCCGAATCTCTTTGAAATCATAGTTTCGGAGAGAGTTGTGGGCGGGATTAATCCCGCCGCTTATTCCCCGTCGTCAGAGTTGTGGGCGGGATTAATCCCGCCGCCTATTCTCCGTCGTCAGTGTTGTGGGCGGGATTAATCCCGCCCCCTCTTCCTCGTCGGAGGAATTTGCGGCGGGATTAATCCCGCCGACTCTCACAGACGAGGAAGATCCGGCGGCGGGATTAATCCCCGGTACTTCCTAGTCGGAGGGAGCCCGCGGCGGGATTAATCCCGCCGCTACTTCCTCGTCGGAGGGACCCGGCGGGATTAATCCCGCCGCTACTTCCTCGTCGGAGGGAGTCGCGGCGGGATTAATCCCGCCGCTTCTCTCGACAGGGAGGCGGCGGGATTAATCCCGCCGCTCTCTCCGACGGGGTAGAGTCGGCGGCGGGATTAATCCCGCCGACTCTCTCCGATGGGGTAGAGTCGCGGCGGGATTAATCCCGCCGACTCACTCTGAAGGGGTAGAGTCTGCGGCGGGATTAATCCCGCCCATCAGTTATATTAATAAAGCATGAGATATTATTTTATATATAATTATGTATTATTGCACATGCATATTATTAAGCAACTGCAGTTATGATTTCTTAAAATATTGCATAAACAGATATCATAAATAACACAATTATTTATGTGCAGGACAATATGTATAATACTGGAGATAAAGTATGTCTTCTTCGGAACAACGAGATAGTTGGCACTGGAACTGTGGAAGTTCGAGATGATAATGCATCATGTCACAATATTGCCCAAGGATCTTGTGTGTACGTATGGGTGAACACCATTTTCAAGCATGTTGAGGTTCCTGGAATGGAATTTGAGGAGGGTTCTCCTGTATTGTGGAATTTGGATGAAGTCAAGGCTGACACAGAATATACAGAGTCACAAACAAACAGTAGCACGAGTTTTCCAGATGATGGCTTGCCTGCTGTGATGGATGAGGTGATTCTCTTTCTTCATGAGATTGAGGTTGGGAGAGGCATCATCACAGCTATAAATCCAATGGAAGCAGTGTCAGAAGAGAAACTAGGGTCCGACTTCGTGGGTGTAGTTGTGACAGAGGTTTCACCTAATGGCACTTTGCATCCTGGATCCCTCGTGAGGTGGCGAACATCTGAATTAAGACGGCAAGATGGTTCAACATATTCTGGGTTGGATTTCAATAATAACAACCCGGAAGAACAACTCATATTTGAAGAGGTTCCTTGCATTGGTCCTATTAAGAAAAAGGCGATTCATGGGTTGCAGATCTTCCCCTACATGTTTCAGCAAGAGGATGAAGATGGATCCTACATCTTCCGAAAGTGTTACGAGCATTTCCACGATTGACTGCTGCAAGAAGAAGTGTTGTCAGATGGCAGACCGGAATGAAATTACCCAATGTAGACATGTCTTTCGTACGCTCACCCAAAAGCAAAGGCATGAGTTTGTATATGCTGCACTAACTGGGTGTATTGATGGAATGGCTTCGGACACAGGTTATCAGAGTACATCCATGGTATTTAATAAGGTGGCCATCTGCTTCAAAGCTTGGTACAGTATATATGGGATCCCAAAGACCACGTTCTACCGTCGGAGGGATGAGTGGTTAGATGGAGCGCGAACCTCAGTACATGGGAACACTGGCTTGGTCAAAACCCGCTCTCACATTATGGCAGCCATAGAGATACTCAAGGCTTTTGTGGAAGCAAATGCAGACAGGATGCCTCACAAATGCCGAACCACAAATGCAGGGGTCAGGGAAAATCTCAAGGTTTTGCCTTCGATCTACACTCAATTGAAGCTGTGTGAACATGTGAACAAGTGCCTCAGCTTGATGGGGCTGCAAGCAATCTGCACTGGTACCTTCAACAACATATGGAATACTCATTTTAAGGATGTGGAGATTGCAAAACACTCTAGCTTTTCCAAGTGTGACACTTGTACATCATTGAAGGCTGCAGAGGCTTGTGCAAAAACCTTGGTGGAGATCACTGCCATTCAAAAGAAGATGGAGGCCCACATGATTGCGCAACAAACTTGCCGGTCTCAGTACTATGCACACCGCATGCTTTCTGTGTCACGCCCATCAGAGTACCTGTGCTTGATCCATGACAAGATGGATCATTCAAAGACCAGCATTCCAAAGCTCGTTGCAACACCAAAGTGCCTTGGAAATGTCATGAAACTTCCGATTTCATTGACAGGTGTGCTAACACATGGACACGGTTGTGAATCATATGGACACTTTTCACTTCCACATTGGTCTAGCGACTCCAATTTCACTATTGGGTCGTTGGCCATGTGTTTCAGAAACCTTGAAGCCCACTCACAGACAAGTCCTATCAGTGATCTCAAAGTGAAGAAACAACACCTTCAACCTTTACATAATGCTCTCATGAACACGTCTGCACTTGAGGCTACTTGGGAATATGAGAGGCATTGTCAGCAACCTGCACAAAAAACAGATGGCCCTGTTGAGAGTTCAGGTTCAGTGGAGGGATCTAGCTCAAATAGTGTACATGTGTCCTCAACATCAAATAAGCTTCCTCGTCATTTGCTTTTACAGATGGATAATTGTGCAGGCGAGAACAAAAATAGGTAAATCATTTTACTTAAGGGTTTCTCAAGCTCATACTTACTTTTATTTTCTAGATATGTGCTAGCATACTTGTCAATGCTTGTTGCCAAAGGTGTGTTTGAAACAATCACGCTCAGTTTTCTTATGGTTGGTCACACTCATGAAGATATTGATGCGTTCTTCAGCAAGGTCTCCAACTCTACAAAAAGGACAAGTGCACTTACCTTACCGCATATGATGAATCTTTTTGAAAATTGCATCTCCAAAAAAAGTTGTGCTTTGCTTGTGACTGAGGTGCCAGACTTCAAAAAATTTCTCAAGGAGTATATAAAAGAGGGGAGTGATTCTTTAGTTGGTCACCTTGTGCCGCTACAATTCTTTTTCTCCATACGAGATGGTATACCTATTATGCAGTACAAGTTACGGCCATCAGAGCAGGAGTGGTTACCGAAAGGGTTAATGCTCTTCAAAAGTGGAGAGAATGGAAAGCCACTTCTCCCAGAAGGACAACCAGACCCTATTCCATTGAGTGCCCAGCTCAAGGAACAAGAGGTTATTATTGATGGCATCAAAAAATATGTGGCATGGGTTCAAAAATCGATGCCAAAGAATTCTGATAAGGCAACTGGTTACTCAGAACTATATAAGCATGTGGTTGACTATTGGGAGACTGTTGTTCGAGAGTTGGAAGGGCCTACTGTCACAAGTACAGAATTGCAACACCCTTTTTGGCCTAAAACAAGGTGGCGAGAGGAGATTGAAATGACATCACTGAGCACAGACGACATAGAAGCCAGTAGTGATGTGGAAGTGCAAACCCCACACTTTGTTGGACAAAGGAACCAAAAACCTAAAGCATACTTTGATTGCTGCCAGGATCTTCAAAAACTAATGATGGTTCTCATTACTCCAGATGCGTCATATAATCAGCCTATTTGGATGGGTCAAATTATCGACACACCTGAAGTAATCACAAAAAATAGTATTGTTAAGGTTGCATGGTTCAAACCACAAAAAAGGCGACACGAGAAGGAGAGCGAAAGATATAATGGATGCCTAGAGAAAACATGGTCTCCCAATCAAAAAGACCCAGCATGTTTTATAAATGTTAAATCCATTCGATATGGGTGGATGTCAAGAAGCGTTGATAAAGTCACGATTAACAAAACTGCAAGGGAATGTATGTTTTCTGAAGCTTAAAGCAATTACAAAATTATAAAATATCATATATTTAATATTCATAATTATTATAAACTCTTTAATAATAGTACCAAATTGTTTACTTAACTATATAAATTTAAAAAATGATATGGAAGATTGACTATATTATTATAGGATTTTATATATATATTATTACTACTACAAATTTTTAATTAATAATGTTATATTTAAATATTAATATTTTAATAACAACATCAATATTTATATAATGTACCTCTTATGCTCTTCCTTAATTGTTATATTAGGCATATATTATATAATTTAATACCTTCTACTTTTATAATGTTATTAATTTTTGTTCAATGAATGCTATAATTTATTAAAGGGTAGAATACAAAATAGAATATTCTAAAGAATATTCTATTTTCAAACATATATTCTAAAGAATATTCCTTTAATATTAGAAAATGCTAATTAAATAGCTAAAATTGCTAATTATTAGGAAATGGGACTATAGCCATGCCCATTTTAGTTACAACTTGCATTATGGTCTCCTTTCTTAAAAATCATAATACAATATTCTTAATGTATGGTCCAATATCTGATATGAAAATATGAGGTTTCCTATCACCTCATCCATTAAAATATTCATACCTTAGACTTTAGAAGTATTTGTGACAGTCTTTTAAGATTAATTATAAATAACTTGGCAAAATATGGTATAATATCAATGAAATATTGAGATTGAAACACTTAATATTAAGACTTGATTATAATCACATGAGGTGACTATAATCATAAAATATAAAGACTTAAGTGGACCTAAGTCCGACACTTTGGTAAGACAATATTTTAGTGTTGTAACTTGAAATGTATTTTTATCACCAAGGGGTTGGATACTTTAGCAAATATGCATGCTTGTGCTCGCACTAGGTGCTAAGACTCGGGCATCAGTTCAAGGGAGGTTAGGTCTCATAACTAGGTGTGCTTTTGGCACACTTGGCTAGGGGGTGTTCTCCTTGGAATCCAAGGGTTGAACAACCTAAGCTTGTTAGCATGAGCCTTTCATGAGGCATTTGCAAGGTCATGTACTTAGAGTTATCCAAACCTAGCCTTGAGGAGTTTGCTTAACAAACACTCATGTTCGCCTATGACTCATATTTGTGTCCTAGCCCTAAGTCTAGGGCATGACTTGGCCATTCAAACCACTAAGGGTTAATTGTGGTTCAGGGTACCCCTTGTCACCTTAAAGGGGTTGTACTCTTAGATGAGGGTGATTTCTCAAGGGGTAAGTGATGATGCTTTAGCTCTATCATGAGGGTATATATGAGACATGTCTCCTTTGTAGGGTTAGAGCATGAGCCTATCTAGGTCTACTAGGACAAGATCCTAAAGTCTACTCGAGTAATCCTCTAGGGTTCAGGAGATAGTTATTCTAGGGGACTTAGAGTAGGACTCTAAGTCTTCTGCCTAATTAGGCATTTGAGTCAAGACTCTTAGGGTCATTTGGAAGACTTAATGTTGCTTACACATGGTGATGACGCTAGATGGCCACTTGGTAGCCATGGTTGGCCCTTTGGGTTAAAACTTTAACATCTCATCTCCCAAATAGAAGGAAGAAAGATGATGGATGATTCACTTATAAATTCAATAAACATTAGGAATTGATCACAATTTTTTTTACAAGGGATTATATGATCTAATATGACAGAGTCACAAGCACAAAACTTCTTGGGGAGAAGACGCCTTACTATTTATACCTATCTCAAAGATTTTGCAATTGCTGCCTTGCTTGGTGACCCAAATCGAATTTTTTAGTGGGTTTATTATAATGAACACATGCCCACATGCCATTAATACAACACCACCTCCATGGAATATCTTCACATGTATCGTTGGTCACCTCACATTGGTCACCTTGCATTGATCACCTTGTGTTGGTCACCTCATTGTGTATAATGTTATAATATTTAAAATTGAATATTCTATTGGAAATCTTACATGAGGGTTACCCTAAGGAGAGGCAAAGTCAACTTTAGGTAAGCCCACCTACACTAATCTGATCCCCATCAATGCACATAGGGAAAGGACCTTTGTCTTTCCAATGAAGAGTGAATTTCTAGCTATTGGGAAGGACATGAACAAGTCTAACTTCAAAGTGACGTAAATTACTATCCTCAAAATGCTAGTTGACATTTCTTTCACATGGTGTCCATGGCAAAATCTTAACGGGCAGGACTAGGCAATGACAAATCCTCAAATACATTAAGTAATGATATTTAAGTTGATTCAAAGTGCAATTTGGAAGGTGGTAGCATGGGTTCATAGGAATTAACAAGTTAATGCCATTAAAATGTTGGGACATGCAACCATGGGTACCATACAAGAACTGTCATATGTACAAGACCCTTAAAAACATCATGGCTTCTTATTCCCAACCCACTGGTGTAGCTTTCGGAGGAGTAGCTTGTCACATACAAATTGATAATTACTACACAACACTATAAGAATGGGTGTCTTCTCCCACCACCAATTTATTCACATCTGCATCAAAAGAAAGAGCTTTTTGATGAGAAGAAGGACAACACCATATCTCATGTACAGGTGGTGGAGGTATCCGACAATAAAGAAGAAGAAAAGTAGGTGGTGAACACCAATGAGGATGACAAATTGCTTACAATTGTGAGATGGATGTTCCTTCACTTAGATGAGGCATCCAACATGTACTAGGATGCATACCTCTACATGGATTGGCTACAAGATAGTTTATTTAAAGAAGAGACTACGTACACAAAATTTATGTATTAGATGAAGAACTAGAAGAATCAAGCCAAGGTTCATGGAATATTTTTGAATATGTTGTATTGATTAACTTTTAATTGATTGAATTAAGCAAAGTTTAAATGAATTAACTATGAGGCATTTCATTAACAAGCTTATAGTTTTAAAGACAAAATATCCTAGATTCTTTTATCAATTTGTCAGTTTATTTCCATAATATTAATGATATTAAGGTTTTTATAATGAGTATATTTGTCAAAGTTTTTACTATGACCTCTACTTTTACTTTAGAATTGATTGTTATTATTACCTACTAAATCATGTAATAAATCTTAGATGTAGTGAGACATGGCATTGCTTAGTGCAGTTAAGTATTTAGGGTAGTTTGGTCGGTTGTCACTAAATATCTTGAGAAACTCTAGGCAAAGGTAGCACTTACTTTTAAAAAAAACTCTTTCCCTAGTTTATATGTCCTGTTTAAGGTTCTTGTAGCTTTTCTAGTTAACTCTAGCAAGTTCGCCATGTTAGGAACACCCTAGGGCTGCCTTAAACCCCTCGCTCTGAGTATGGTTTAGGGGTAAGAGATAGAAATAGTTTCTAGAGTCTACAACCAATCATCCAAAACTTTGTAGTCTTTTGAACCCACAAAATCTAAAGGACCACTTCTATCTTTGTCTATCGAAGGATTTGATTAAAAGGAATTTAACTCTAAATCATGTTTTTTTTTTTTTTTGTGTATTTAGTTGTAGAACATTTGGTACTATAGCAGCTACTGGAATTCGATGACAACATTATTAATTCGATCATTTAACCTTAAACATCTCCTTAAAGTTTGTTTAGGGCATCCATCATTATTTTTTGCTAGGGTCAACTTAAGTCAACTTCATCCATCTCCTCAAGCTTTGGTTGCTTTCCTTACATTGTATTGAACCCTAGCTTGAACACTCGAAGAATATGCTTGGAATATTTCTAGCACGAAGTTGGAAATACCTTACATAAGTTGTACACCCACACATATCAGTTTAATCTAGCACAAGACTTTTGATCATACATAAAATCTCATGCCGACTCACTAAGCAAGTGTTCTTTAAAGATTAATAATTCACAGGATCAAATTCTGTGTAAAATATAGATGTGCCAGCCGAAAGTGATAAAGTAATTGAAAAATTTAGAGTTATCTAAACACTAAAACACCTTATGACTTTAGGCAGTCTGAGAACTTATTCAATACTAATTGTGAGGATTTTTACCTAGTGCCACAAATGTGGCTCGTCAAATGCCAACCCTAAAAACCATGAGATTTGGTAAAGTAACCCATGTTAGAACCCATCTCTTAAGAACTCATACCCTTAGTTGGCCAAGTCCATGAAGAATACTTACCTTGTGAGTCAGAATTGTTGAGTTAGCCAAGCTACAAGTATCATTCATAGCTTGGCGTGGATGAAGTGGTCGAAGTAAGGCCTTAACCATTATTCTTATAGAATGTGAACTTGGGCAACGCCTTTCAAAGCTTGCGAGTGGGTTATCGATAAGAGGAGTTAGCTAACTCCTTAGACGCTCATACCTAGTCACAAGGGCATAATCCTGTAAATAGGCTAACTCAAAGGTGGGACATACCCCTACCATTTGGAAGTTGAGCCAGCACAACAAAGGGTCATACCTTGACAACACAAGGTAAGTTTGCACTGGTAGGAGAATAAAGAGCTCTCTTTTAAACCTAGAAACTCTCATTATATATACTCTACCTTATTTATGTGACGGAGCCCCCTCACCTTCCCACCCATTTTTCTGTTTGAGTAAATGAGTTGGCATGGAATGCCAACCCTTAATGTTTATACTATGATATTGAACATTACTTTAAGGTTGCTGCTATAAGAAAGACAAAAGGTTGCATGTTCTAAGTAGTTTCGAAAACTTGGTGGCGTATTGCTAAAGGTGAATGGGCATACCAAAACAGTTAGAGTTGCATGAAAAAAAAGATCAAAAGCAATATATGTTGGATAACCTTGGATTGTGATTGTGTGCTTATTTGATAATATGTAAACCAAGACCTTAGAGAAACCCAATGGATTATGTTTATTAATTCAAAAGTGTTCGGCATTTGGTTCCAAATATGAGTGATGATGAAGTTCGAAGTTGCTTCATGGTTACCACAACAGGCCAAGGGACTGGCCCAAAAGTTTGCTCCTATGCAACTTGCAAGTGGAGCTCTAAAATTTATAATTATAATAAGGTTGGTCATTTTGTTAGGGAATGTCAGGCTCATCACAACAGTCATGTCATTTCAAGGCTATAACTAAAAATGAGGGTGAAGGTGTCAAACCTAAGATGCTTGAAGTTCAAAAGAAGAATTAGAAAAGGTATTGTTATGCTAAACACAACCTGTCTTATTTTTTATTCAAGACAAAACTAACCCTTTGCTATATTTGATAAGAAAATTACGAGGGGACTAAGTCTGAATGATGATTGACATGGGAGCAACATACACCTTCATATTAACTAGTTTAGCCCGTTGATTGAATTTAGATGTAATAAAAACAAATGAAATAAAGATTAATTTTGACAAAGGTTATTAGATTACTAATGATATAGCAAGGGCAGTTCATATCCAAATCAGGGGTTGTAAAGTTAAACTAGACTTAGTTGTTTTGAATATGACAAAGTTTCACTTTATGTTGGACATGGATTGGTTCCATAAGCAGGGTTAGGTGACAATCAAATTATACTCACAACAAGGAAAAGTGGCAAGGAAATGACACTCAAGATGAAGATGTTAACTAACAAGAATTGAAATTCTATATTCCTTACCTTGACACAGTTGCGTAAGGCAGCTAAACATCAAAATATGTATTTTTCAATGAAGTTAAAATAGAAGATGATCAAGAACCTGTTCCCAATCCTATTTTGAAAGTCTTAAACATGTTTAGGGATATGTTACTAAAGACTTACCACCTGAGCTACCTCCACACCGAGGTGTGGATCACAGGATAAAGACTTTATCTTCTCCTCCAGTGAGAGCCCTTATCGGTTAAATCCTCAAGAGTTGATGAAATTGAAAAACAATTGACAGAATTGACTAGTCGAGGACATATTCAGCCTAGTCGATTACTGTATGGTGTATCGATCCTGTTTATAATGAAAAAAGATGGTACAATGCGGATGTGTATGGATTATCAAGCACTGAATATAATAATTATCAAAAATAAGCATCCTCTTCCGCGAGTGGATGACTTATTTGATAAATTATCAAAAATGAAGTAATTTTTTAATATAGAATTGAGATTTGGGTACCATCAAATTCAGGTAGCAAATGATGACATTGAAAAAACCAATTTTTTAATGCGTTATGAATCATTTGAATTTCTAGTAATGCCATTTGGATTGTGCAATGCTTTGGCAACTTCTTACACAATAATGGATGATTGTTTAGAGACTATATAGACAAGTTTGTGGTGTTGTATATTGATGATATTTTGATCTTCAATTTAACGATTAAGGAACATGTAAGGCACTTGAAAAAACTGTTTCAGAGATTAAGGGAGAACCAATTGTATATTAAAGAAAGCAAGTAAATTCAAGATAGATTTCTTGGGACACTTGATCTCATATGGGAAGGTCGCCATAGATCTGAACAAGGTTCAAGCCTTTACCAAGTGGCCGATTTTGAAAGACGTGTATAAAGTTAGAGCATTTCTTGGTTTGACAATGTATTACCATAAATTCATAAAAGTTACTCAAAAGATAGCAGCTCCATTGACCAATTTCACAAAAAAATTCCATGGCACTGGACTTCAAAGAATGACCGTTTGTCAAACTCAAGAAAGCTATCTCTTCTGAGCATGTATTGCGGTTACCAATTTTGAAGATCCATTTGAAGTAGAGTATGATGCATCCCACTTTGCAGTTGGTGGTGTATTATAGCATGAAGGACATTCAGTGTTCTTTTCCTCGAAGAAATTAGATGCAACACAAGTTCGATGGCCTACTCACAAAAAGGAAATGTATAATATTGTTGCCTCCTTAAAGTACTGGCGCCATTATCTTCTAAGTCATGGCACTGTGTTTGGACATATAATGTAACTTTAAGACACTTTGAAATGCAACTAAACTATCACCAAAGTATGCTAGATGACAACAAAAATTAACTCAATTTCAATATGAAATCAAACATAAGGCAGTAAAAAGCTAACACACTCAGTAGGAAAGGTCATCTTCATATTATGTCGATACCAGTGTCAACTTTAGTAGATGAATTTGTGATAGCATATCCTCAAGATGAATTTGCTAAAAAGGCATTGGACCTAGTAGTAGAGAGGAAGCAAGTTCATTAGTTAGGAAGGGATGGTGTTATTCCAACAGAAATTGTTAGAGTTTTGACCTAAAGGGCCAACACATGGCAACACGTGGCTACCAAGTGGCCATTCGGCGTTATCACCTTATGTGAGCAACACTAAGTCTTCCAAGATAACCCTAAGAGTCTGACTCAGAAGCCCAATTAGGTAGAAGACTTAGAGTCTTACCTAAGTCCCTAGAATGACCATCCTCTGAACCCTAGAAGATAACCCGAGTAGACTTTAGGATCCTGTCCTAGTAGACCTAGACAAACTCATGCCCTAACTCCATAAAGGAGATGGTCTCACACATACCCCCGTGATAGAGCCAAGGCATTGTCACTTACCCTTGAGGAATCACCCTCATTCCGGAGTACAACCCCTTTAGGGCGACAAGGGTACCCTGAACCACGACTAACCCCTAAGGGTTTGGGTGGACAAGTCATACCCTAGACCTAGGGCTAATACTTAGTGAAGACATGAGTGTGCGCCGTAGGCGAACACGAGTGTTCTGCTAAGCAAACTCCCTAAGGCTAGGTTTGGATAACCCTAAGTACATGACCTTGCAAGTGCTTCACGAAAAGGCTCCTGCTAACAAGCTTAGGTTGTTCAACCCTGGATTCCAAGGAGAGCACTCCCCTAGCAAAGTGTGCCTAAGCACACTTAGTTACGAGACCTAACCTTCCTTGAGCAAATGCCCAAGGCTTAGCACCCTAGTGCGAGCACAAGCATGTCTGTTTGCTAGAGTATCTAACCCTTTGGCGACAAGCCCATGACACAACCCCAAAGGGCGTGCCTCAGGCGTTGTATCGTGTGACGCCTAGCCTAGTGTCACATCTCCATGTGACATTGTCTTCCCCATTGTGGGCTATCTTGCCATAGCCCTAAGATTCAAGAGTTGCACCAAGTGCCACAAATGTGGCTCCTAAATGTCAACTCTAGAACCCCTCAATTATCCTCAAGACTCGGTAAGGAAACCTTGTCAATCAAGAGCCCACAACCACAGTTGGACAAGGACACAAACGTGCCTTGCTTAGTTGTGAGTGTTGCTCTTAGCTTGACGTAGAGGAGGAGGTTGGAAACAAGCCTCAACCTCTGCCTCTTGGAACGTGCATTCCCACAAGACTTCCTAGGCATGGATTCGCCAACGTTAAGGGTAAGCTACCCCGAAGGTGAGACGTACCCCTGTCATCTGAAAGTTAGGGCGACACAACAAGGGTTGTGCCTTGACGACACAAGCTAGAGCTTGCACCGGGAGAAGAGTAACGAGCTCATTCATGAACCCAGAACCCTCACTCCTACATACTCTACCTTATTTATATGACGAAGCCCCCCCCCCTCTTTTCCTGAATGTATATGTGGGCTGGCACTAATTTAGCTAGCCCCTTATTAAGTTAATGAGAGAGTGTTTAACTTAGCCTAACTCTAACCCTAAAACCCTACCCAAAGGGGTGGGGGTTTTTAGAGCGTGGGTTAGGTCAACCCTAGGGGTGTTCCTAACCCTACTAAACACGCCGAACTCATCTACATTAACCAATCATCCTAACTGGGACGGGGGTGGTTTCCTAGAAGGTAAGTTCTAACTTTGCTTAGAGTTTCCTGTAAATACCTAATGACACCTGACCGGACCATCACCAGATACCCAAGTGCACTAAGCGGGCCTGTTCCCTACTACATCTAGGGTCCATACATAGTACAGTAGGTAACAACAGTCAACGTCCAAAGTAAAGGGTTGAGTCATAGTAAAACTATGATAGAAATGAAAGAGGAATGGATGTACTCAAACAAATGCATTTGTAGTGTGAAATGGGGTTCTTTATTATAAGGAGAAAAGACTTATATTCTAGAAGGGACATGAAGGCAAAGATTGTTGAGAGAACATCGCGATTTTCCTTTGATAGGGCACAATGGAAGGCACAAAACATTAGCTCTATTAAACAAGGATTTTACTGGTTAGGAATGCTAAATGATGTTATCAAGTATGTTAAGACATGCTCCATATGTTAGCAAATGAAAAATCAATTTCAGAACGAGCTAGTTGCAATATATATCAATTCCAGATGAATCATTCCAAAGTGTCACTTTGGACTTCATCACAAGATTACTAAAGTCTCATGTTTTTTATTCCCTCATGGTGGTGGTTAATCAAATTTTGAAGGTTGCTTTGACAACAGAGACAATAAATGCAAAATAAGTAATGAAGTTGTTCTTCCACAAGATTGTAAGAGTGTGTAGTGTACCAGAAATGATGATTTTGGGATCCTCGATTTATAGATAAGTTCTAAGAAACATTATTCAATCAATATGGTACCATGTTGAAGTTTAATACGGCCTACCATCCTTAAACAAATGGTCAATCAAAGAGGGTAAATAAGCAAATTAAGGACTATTTCAAATGCTATATTCAAAGTGATTAATTCAATTGGGTTGAACATTTGGATATGGCTAAGGTATGTTATAATAACTCAATAAAGGTAATAACACTTCCATCAAACTAAGTATTAACTAGCAATAAAGGTGGTATTCCACAAAGTATGGTGTTACAGAAGGAAGAGACTAGTTGAGTTCCCTCTATTACAAAGTTCATTGTACAATTGCATTGTGCATGGATGTTGTTCTTCAAGCAACGACTGTAGTACAAGAAAGATATTGTCAACAGTACAATAAGCATCAACATGATGTAGAGTATCAGTTGGAGATATTATTAAGTACTAAAAATCTGTAGGTTTCAATCCAAAAGTTTTTATCGCACTACATAGGTCCGTACAAGGTGGTGAAGCAAGTTAGTAATTTGGCCTATAGGTTAGATCTTCCTCAGAAGTTGGGAGAAATATAATGCGTTTCATGTTAATTTGCTCAAACCATTCCACAAGGGTGAGAAATATTTGAAAGAGATATGGAAACTACGTCCACTTCTGAATTGGTCGGCAATATGAAGAAGTTTGAAGCTAATTTGATTTTGGATGCCAAAGATATTAAATGTAGAGGGTCACAAAAACATAAGCTAGAATATCTTGTTAAATGGAAGGGTTATTCAGCATGTGAGTCAACATGAGAACCATTGAAGAATCTATAGAATGCAATGTAGTTAGTGAATGAGTTTAAGGCAAGGATGCACGTTGTAACTAAAGTGGGCATATACGTGAAAATGGGAATATAAAAATAAATTACTAATTAATACTTAAGTTTTAATTATTAATTAATTATTTAATTAATATGTAATTAAGCCTTAAATATTAATTAATTAACAAATTAATCCTTTAATAACCTTACTTAGCAAGGAATATTCCTAAAATATCTTAAAATATTCATATTATTCTTTGTTCTAAAAATAATTCACAACAATTAATCAAACATAATTACAAATGAAATCATTTCCTTATCAACATGTTCATTTCTTTATAAATACATTCTTACTAACCATACAGAGAAATCTCCTCATTTTGTCTAATCATCACTCTCCGAATTAATCAAATTATTTTGGTCAATATCTTGATGTTGTTGCCACCACCTAACACTCTTACGAATGCAGTTAGGAGTTGCCATCCTTGTTAATACATAAGATGTGATAAGACCAGGTCTGCATAAAGGCTCATCTAAAAATTGACGTTCCTTAAGAAATAATATTGTAAAGCGCCCGGTTACTATTCTTTATTTATAAAACTCAAAATCACGAGAAAGAAAAGCGTTTGGAAATGTTTGATACGGTGGATACTGCTCGCCAAAAATTTTCGAGATTCTTCTTTTTAAAGCACGTATCTAAGTAGTTCACTAGCTCATCCATGGTATTGGTATTAGAATATGGGTCGAAAGTGTGGATGAATACAAGCAATGTTTTGGTTAAGCATAGCCTTCTGAGGAGAGTCGTCTACCACTAAGATATGTGCGTTCTTCATTATCCTTAACTTGATTGATCTCCCCATGAAGCCCAATAAATCTTTCATTCTTGAAGAAGTATGGCTTGCATTCCTTTCCTATATTGTGAAATTCGAGAGGTTTATAACATATTCGCTGGTCAAAAATCCAATCTTTACGAATCACCTCTTCTGCAACACTACAATGTTTCCTAAGCAAATTCAGCAGCGGTGTCAAGTTGTGAATCTGCATGCATGACCAAATCCCCACAAGTGCACCCATCTCCTTAAGCTTTTGAAAGAGACGGTTCAACCCTGGACGAAAAATAATATCATATCGAAATTTACCATGACAAGGAATGAAATCTCCTTGTTTGATTTCTTTTTTCCTATCCTCGGGCCTTTGTCGATGAAGCAGAACACCATTGACATCCAACAACACAATATGGCCATGGTAACATGGGGTAGTGTTGCCTCTTGAATACTTTGCAACTCACTTGTTTACTCCCTTTCACATTTATCTGTTGACACTATATCGTTGCCTATCCCTTTATCATTTAATTGTACATCATCCTTATAAGATTCAGATATTGCAGGTGCTGAAGAAAGTGATTTAGGAACTGAAGCTAATAAAAATGATGATGAAAAATAGAAGTGGTCCCCATGGTAACGATGTTTTGAGCTGCATTATTATCCATTTCCTGCATGAACTCTGTCATTCTGACATGTGGCACAAGAAATTTTTGCCAAACCCCTCTCTTACCTCATGGCAATGCTGAAAATCCATGTTCTCAACTGTTTCATTACATCTACAAAATGATTAGTTAGCTGGCCTTATACTTTTCAAGGTATATTATTTACCTTGTTAATGGTGACCCATGTTTGAACTAAAAGCTTCATTAATCCTTGAGATTTTATTTTCTGTACAAATATAAACGATATACAAAAATGCCTTATGTTACACTCATTTACAAGTATTCGTCACTCTAAGCATTCAATAAAAATTGTTCTTCGCTATTACCTTCTGAGTGAGAAGAAGAAGGTCTAAGCCGCTTGTGAGATGGTTCATGATCTTCTGTTGATGTTTCCATATGTGAATGTTCTGTACTCCTTGACATAACTTCTGGTCCAATTTTTGATTGAAGTTCATCCTGAGACTCCGACATTGAACCAGATTCGTCTTCAGAGCTATCGCACTTCTCAGGAGGAACTTTCTCAAATACTAATGATGTTCTGAAATAAAGTGTACTTATTTCTTAACCTAAGGGCCAATAAACAATATTAACTAGAGGCCTTCGATTTAAATTCTAGTTAAAGTAAAGAAATTAACTAATTTATTATTATTAATTACCCAAGACACCACTGCAACATGAAGTCACCTAGAACCTTTGCATGTTTATAAGTCTCACTCAAACATAACTAATTTAGTGCTTTGTAAATGATTGTTCTAGAGTACTTGGCTTCGTGTAATCCAAAGGGGGTAATGTAGACTAAGTGAACTTCTTACTAATTTTTGGTTAATTTTTTAACTTAATCTAGTCTTGGAGTTAGAGCCATCCATCAACAAGGACGTTTACTTTTTAAAGGCAAAGAGTGTCATAGTTTTTACTATGACATGTATCTTACTTTGTAGTTGATTGTTGTTACCTATTAAATTATGACAAACCTTAAATATAGTGAGAAACAATCATCCCATGTTGTTGACTTAGATGTTTGGGTAGTTCATTTGGCTGTCACTAAATACCTTGAGAAACTCTAGTTGAAGGTAGTACTTACCTTTTAAAAAACTCTTTCCCTAGTTTATATGTCTCGATTAAGGTTCATGTGCTTATCTTTGACTCTGGCAAGTTCGACATGTTAGTATGGGTTAGGAAACCCTAGGGATGACTAACCCTAGGTTGCCTTAACCCCCTCCCCAGTAGGGTTTAGGGGTAGGAGATATAAATAGGTCCCAGAGTCTAGTAAAACATTAAGGGCTAGCATTCCGTGCCAGCCCACTTACTCAAACAGGAAAATGTTGTCACGTAAATAAGGTAGAGTATATATATAGTGTAGTGAGAGTTCATGGGGTTCAAAAGAGAGCTTATTATCTATTGGTGCAAGCTTAGCTTGTGTCGTCAAGGCAAACCCTTTGTTGTATCGCCTCAATTTTCAACGATAGGGGTACGTCCCACCTACCCTTAACATTAGAAAGATTATGCCCTTGTGATCGAATATGTCACGTTCAAGGAGTTAGCTAACTCCTTTTGTTTAATAACCCACTCGCAAAGCCTAGAAAGCGTTGCTCGATTCACATTCCATAAGAATAATGTTTGAGGCCTTACTTCGACCGCCTCATCTATGCCAAACTAGGATCAGCTTAACTAGCCACACATCCTGATTCACAAGGTGAGCATTGTCAGTAGACTTGGCCAATTGGGGGTATAAGTTCCTAAGAGATGGGTTCCTAACATGGGGTTACTCTCACGAGGTTTTCAGAGAGCATAGTTACGAACACGAACACGGAACACGAACACGAACTTCAGATTTCAGAATCCGACCACAGAACACGATCAAACTCACGATGGCTCACGAATATTCTAGTGAATATATGAATATTCTAGTGAGCCAAAACCCGAATTAATTAATAAATATAAAACTCAAAGAAATAATATGTATTAAAGAAATATACATGCCAAATTATAATACATTAACCTTAAAAATGTGTTTTTTTATCATACAAGCTGGTTGCCAAAACCTCTCTTACAAATATGCAGCATTGTTCAAAAAAGAAATAAAATAAAATAAAATAAATCATATACGTGTCTTATATAAGAATATAATATTGGATATGTTGTCACATATTATCTAAAAACTCCACGTTTTTTACATGTTTAGTTTAATTTTATATAAATATATATGTTGTGTGTTTATAAGTATTCTTATACATATATATTGCAAATGTACATGATTATATATACAAAATTATCACTATCGCGAAGAAGGATGCTTCACATGGATTGCTGCGCCATGCTTTATGCCTTGGATTGCTGCTTTGCTGTGTGATGCCGTGCGCCCTAAAAAGAATATTCCAAAAGTATATTCAGCCAAGAATATTGTAAACAGTTTTTATGTTAAGAACACAGGCCGTGATCCCAGCCATGATCGCCGGGATCACGGCCCGTGTTCGTAACATGAAATACTGTTCACAAACACGGCCGTAGGAACACGACCCATGCCGTGTTCGTGAAACACGGTGAACCCGGCCGTGTTCTAACTATGCCAAGAGAAATGTTATTTCTCAACCTTAAAATATCCTTCTCCCACAATGCAATAAATATTAAAATCCATAACCCTAGATGACAATTTTATTTCTATTTATACTGCAGGAAAGCATATTAATAATCTTTTAGAAACATTCAAAGACTTGCTTTGACAATACCCAAATGTTGTGCATTTGAAGAGATGAACTTCAAACAATTTCAACATGGTGTTAGAAACTACATATGAGACATGGTGACTATGTAGTATGTATTTCTCCTTCAAAAGAAAAGAATAATGTATTTTTACAAAGCATCTTCTAAGGAATGAAATCATTCTCACTACCAGTGTTGTTCTTCATGCAGTTTCTGCAAGTAAGGCGTGTAGGCTTATTCGACAAGGTTGTTGATTCACATTATCTTTGATGCTTTTTTTCTCATCCACCCATGAATAAGGTTGGCCTTGTCTATCGTTTATTTGTCTCCTTCATTTGGAATCCATATTTTGTCTTGCAAGTATGAGTAAAGCACCTAGTAAGGATCTCTTAACCTTCCTATAGGTTTTCAATATTGTACTTCCACTATTTTGACCTTGTGATGGTGTTTGTTGTAGAGTCAGTAGTGCATTGCCCTACCCAAACTGGATAAGCATTGTCATTTGGGCATACAAGGATGAGTGATTTTTAACCACATTAACCACTAGAACGAAGCTCAATTTAGACACCTTGACCTATAGTAGTGTTCATCTTGATCATGTTCTTCATTTTAGAGTTCATGAACATATTTTTATCTTAACAAGTCGATGACCAAAATGGTTCTTGCAACCATGAACAAGTTTTGGGCATGTTTTTTAGTGCATGAATAACTTTATCCCAATATTGAATTACTTGTTGTGCTACTTGGTAATACCCTAATGTCGCATCTTGGAAGAGTTTCATGTTTCAAAGGAAGTTTTGATAGATACATTCAAATTAAAAGACAATGTTGTCATTAGACAAAAAACGCATATTCATAATAATAAGTGAGTTGAGAGAGGCATGACTTTCCATGAATGTCAATAATTCTTTGAACTCGTTTAAGTCTTACTAATGTTTTTATTTCAACAATTAAGACTAGGCCAAGCCGTATTCCTAATCATCCATATTTTTGTTTTTTTGGGTTCTAAAGAATTTGATAAAATGTTGAAATATTTCTAAAAAGGCATGATCTTAACTATCCCTTAATTACAATGCCTACAACTAGACTTGCGTTCATTAAACATTTTCAATAAGTCACATTGGGCAGGACGATTAACAACAAAAACCCAACATAAAACTCTTAGTTGAAACCATTTAAAAAGCAAAATGTCATAATATTTGAATGAAAGAGCATAAAAAACTCCACTCCAACTTTAAAAGTTCTTCAAGCTCATCCAATAACAACAATAAAAAGGGATCAAAAAATTCTCACCCAATCAAAACTTGCTCCAAAGGGACATATATATTAAGCAATATTGCACTAGCTTAGAGTTGAAGCCATCTTAGTAAATACATATCATCAAATTTCTACAATCCTTTCTTATTAGTTGTGAATGAGAATCAAAGTTATTGAACAATGTGGGCAAAAGACTATATAATTTTTATTATTCAAAACCATAATATTAGGATCAAGTTTGGACTAACATTATATGCTTATTTGACAATTAAGACATTATAAAAGAAATAGATATTTTTGAGATGAATTTTTTTTCTTTCTATGCATCTCAATTCCACCAAAGCCTTAAATCCTCCTATGAAATACTTTTTATAAAAGTTTAAAGATGCAATTTGCTCTTAACATGAATATAATCAATGGAGTTCATAGTTCTGCGTTTCTTAAAAACAATAATAAAAAATCATATGTGAAACCACATGCTAAACTATATATTTTTTTTACCCACACGTGCAAACTTTATCACCACTGAGTAGTTTTGTCGAACCACTGAAATATGGCAACACACACAGTTTTTTTTTTATTCAAACTCAACATTCCTAATCTTTTAAACATGCTCTTTAATAATTGGTTGTTACATGAGATGGTAAAATGCTCCACTCTTCATGTCCAATTTGATAGTAAAAGAGTGAAACATCTTTAAAATGAAACTTTGAATTGCTTCTGCAACATGGCTTTTTATTAAAATGAGCTGAGAGTTTTTTCACAAGTATAAATTGTTCCAAAATTTATCATTTTCAATATCTCACGTTCACTTTCATGATTGTTTTTATTAAGATCTGCATGAAAATCTTTATTGTTGAGCATCTCATTCACCAATTGCTTCAAAAACTAACTTTCTTTGTTTTACTTATTATTTCTTCTTTAACACGATTTTCATTTATAAAAAGATCCTCATCTTGCTCTTCTTTTACTACTTTTAATGCAAAATAAATCTAAATGATAAAATAGCCCACTTTGACTTAAATGTCATCCATAATGAAGAACACATGTTACACATTTGCAAATATGTGATTTTTATTGTGTAATTCTTTCATCAGGTTAATTATTTATTTACTATTGCTTATGATACTTGTAAGTCCCTATATTCACTTCTTACTAATTACACCTTGTGCAAAAACAAAAATAAAGCATGTTTCAGCCTTACAATGTTGGATATCCTAAGTTATGTAATTACATAAAATCACATGTGTGCCCTAAGTCATATAATTAACTATGTATAAAACCAAATGGTCTAAAAAACATATGTTCAAATTAAAGCATAAAATCATGTTGATGTAAAAAACTTTATTAAAAGCCAGCTCACCATTTAGTCACACATAAAGTTATGTGTCTTTTAGTCAAAGCCATACAAAATTTAAAGTAAAGTAGCATGTGGCAACGGAAGCTCAGGTACCAAATGCCCAGGTTGTTGATATAAAAACATGTAATACCTACTTAAATTAAACAAGATGCATTTCACTTCATATCTTGTTTGACACAGATAAAAGTGATTAACTAATTCCAAGAATATATTTCAACATTGATAGTTCATATTTTCAAATCATTCTTATGAAGGTGAGTTTATTTTTTTAACTATTCACTTTATTCCATGATGAATTGTGTGTGTTGCATATCAACACCACAATGTGGACTTTCAAAACATAAGTACTCCATAATGAATACATATGATGATGGAGAGGAAGAAGTCTCTTCTACAAAAAAAAATTTTAATTCTCACGATTAGAAGGAATTGCAATGGAGTCAAAGACCACGCACTCTTTGAATAAGGCACTCCAAGACTCAGAACCTAGAGAGCTTGCACGAAATGATGTCATTCATAGGTGTCGCAACTAGCCACATCCAGACCCAATAAAACTAAAATTAGTAAAGCAAGAAATTATGTTTAGTTGTGATATGTGTAAATTTGATCTTAAATATTATGATTGAACTCAGGTCAAGAGCCAGTTGAAAGTCAAGCTATGTCAACTAGGTATGTCCGACCGGTGGGTGAATAAAAGGAATTAGCATTCCTCATTAATAATGTCCTCCACTTACAATTATTAATTGGCCAATTCGTGGATCCAAAAGAAAACTCATTGTAATACTGACTGAACCGTGTGTTGATACACAAATGCAAGAATAATGAGTCGCAGAAAGTGATTAAATATGGCTTTTAAAGGTTTTGCTATTGATGCACGTTGTAACTAAAATGGATATGTCTATAGTCCCATTTCTTAATAATTAGTAATTTTAGTTATTTAATTAGCATTTTTTAATATTAAAGGAATATTCTTTAAAATAATATATGTTTAAAGAAAGAATATTTTTAGAATGTATGTTTAAAGATAAATATCTTTAGAACATTTTATTTTTTTAATTAAACTATAGCATTCGTGGACCAAACATTATAAAAGTAAAAGGTATTAAGTTATATAAAATATTATATTTAAGATTGTATGGGCCTAATATAAAAGTTATTAAAGAGCATGAGAGGTACATTATATGAATATTTATGTTGTTATTAAAATATTAATATTTAAATATAACATTAATTAAAAAATGTACTAGTAATAATATATATATTATATACAAAATCCTATATAAATGCACGTTGTAACTAAAGTGGGCATGATACGTGAAAATGGGAATATAAAATAATTACTAATTAATACTTAAGTTTTAATTATTAATTAATCATTTAATTAATATGTAATTAAGCCTTAAATATTAATTAATTAATTAATTAATCCTTCAATAACCTTACTTAGTAAGGAATATTCCTAAACTATCTTAAATATTCATATTATTCTAAAAATAGTTTACAATAATGAAGAAATACTATCAAACATAATTACAAATGAAATCATTTCCTTATCAACATGTTAATTATTTATAAATACTTTCTTCCTAACCATACAGAGAAATCTCCTCATTTTGTCTAAATCATCACTCTTCGGATTAATCAAATCATTTTGGTTAATATATTGATTGTTGCCACCACCTAACACTCTCACGAATGCAATTGGGAGTTGCCATCCTTGTTAATACATAAGATGTAATAAGACCAGGTCTGCATAAAGGCTCAGTCACGACACACGTACTAGGTCTGGAGCGTGGTTAGGTGTCATCCTGATCAATGTGCCTTTTGGTCCAAAGTCACGCCTACTACTCCAGAAGTAGGGGGTTCAAATCCCTGGAACGTGATAGCTCATCTAAAAAATGACGTTCCTTAAGAATAATATTATAAAGCGCCCGGTTGCTATCCTTCATTTTATAAAATTCAAAATCACGAGAAAGAAAAGCTTCAGGAAATGTATGATACGGTGGATACTGCTCACAAAAATTTTCGAGATTCTTCTTTCTGAGGCACGTATCCAAGTAGTTCACTAGCTCATCCATGATATCGGTATCAGAATATGGATCGAAAGTGATTGGATGAATACAAGCAATGTTTTGGTTGAGCATAGCCTTCTGAGGAGAGTCGTCTACTACTAAGATATGTGCATTCTTCGTTATCCTTAAGCGACTGATCTCCCCATGAGTCCCAATTATTCTTTCATTCTTGAAGAAGTATGGCTTGCTTTCCTTTTTATATTGTGAAATTCGAGAGGTTTATAACACATTCGCTGGTCAAAAATCCAATCTTTACGAATCACCTCTTCTGCAACACTACAATGTTTCTTAAGCAAATTCAACAGCGGTGTTAAGTTATGAATCTGCATGCATGACCAAATCCCCACAAGCGCACCCATCTCCTTAAGCTTTTGAAAGAGACGATCCAACCCTGGACGAAAAATAATATCATATCGAAATTTACCATGACAAGGAATGAAATCTCCTTGTTTGATTTCTTTTTTCCTATCCTCGGGCCTTTGTCGATGAAGCAGAACACCATTGACATCCAACAACACAATATGGCCATGAGTAACATGAGATAGCGTTGCCTCTTGAATACTTTGCAAATCACTTGTTTGCTCCCTTTCACATTTATCCGTTGCCACTATCTCGTTGCCTATCCCTTCATCATTTAATTGTACATCATCCTTACAAGATTCAGATATTGCATGCGCTGAAGAAATTGATTTCGGAACTGAAGCCAATAAAAATGATGATGAAAAAACTGAAGTGGCCCCCATGGTAACGATGTTTTGAGCTGCATTATTATCCATTTCCTGCATGAACTCTGTCATTCTGACATGTGGCACAAGAAATTGTCGCCAAACCCCTCTCTTACCTCATGCAATGCTGAAAATCCATGTTCTCAATTGTTTCATTACATCTGCAAAATGATAATTAGCTGACCTTAAAATTATCAAGGTATATTATTTACCTTGTTAATGTGTGACCCATGTTTGAACTAAAAGCTTCATTAATCCTTGAGAATTTATTTTCTGTACAAATATAAAGAAATATACAAAAATGCCTTATGTTACACTCATTTACAACTATTCGTCACTCTAACAATTCATTAACAATTCTTCTTCGCTATTACCTTCTGAGTGAGGCGAAGAAGGTCTAAGCCGCTTGTGAGATGGTTCAAGATCTTCTGCATCTTCTATTGATGTTTCCATGGGTATGGAGTGTGCGAATGTTCTGTACTCCTCGAGATAACTTCCGGTCTAATATCTGATTGAAGTTCGTCCTCAGACTCCGACATTGAACCAGATTCCTTCAGAGCTATCGCACTTATCTGGAGGGAACTTTCTCAAATACTCCTTTATGGATTCGTTGGGGTATCAGTTGAGAACCTATCTATCCACTTGTTCAGGTCCTCAACCATGGTCTTATCCTTTTCAACGGCAAACACACATATGCCGAAGGTAACACTCCTTCAAGACGGACCCCCTAGTGCAGTAGTCAAAAACCCACGCATCACTGTGAGGACCCCTGATCAAGTTGACGATGCTCCGTGCCGCTTGACTTGTGATGTTTGGATAACGTACATTGCCGAATACGTCACTTCCTATCGGTGTATCGGATGGAGGTTCAGGGCCGTTGGAGTGCAAACAGATGCCTGGCCAGTCATTTGGAAGTTTGAAATTGTTTGGCGCATTCCTAACAACCAAGTGAACAACCGAATCAATGCACTTCGGATCAGCATCATTCATATAAAATCCTGTCCAACGATGTTTATTCTCTTGGCAAAGGAGAAGGCAAAGTATCGGTGACATGAGCAAGAATCAAGAAATAAATACCTGAAAAGGTATCAGTCAAGAGTGCAAGTATGAATTCAATAATAAATACCTTCTTGTACATGCTTGCACGGCTAAGTTTCTCCACCAAATCCTCTAGTGTCCTGTCTGTCGAAGGATTTTTTGACACCCGCCGATCCATCACGAACAATTGAAACGGTTTCCTACAAGCAGTGATTACCCCATAAAGTCTCCGAATCAACAACAAACATCTGTAGGGCTTGTCGTGATTCGTAGCATCCTCCTTTATAAGGTTCAACTCGGTTCTCCGCTGCTGAAGGACTGCCATAAGAGAAGGCGTCATCGCAATGTTCTCCTTTTTGGCGTTGGCGTGCAATAGATTCTTGCCCAGATCTTCCGATTGATTCACCCATTCGACAAGCATATCATCATTTGTCACATGCAAATATTTGCTGACCTCTTCATATGTTGAAGCCGATCCAACCCAGTTTGTGGCAGTGTATTCCCAACCACTCCTTGAAGTGCCTGACCGTCTTCAACTCCATTGCCTTGAGATGAAAAGGAGAGGTGGGGCTGCTGTTGTTAATTGTAATTTGCCATCAATCACCAAATCAGCCAAGACTTCCATCTCCTCCATCGTTGTTCCATTTAAAGGCTTCAACCATGTGAGCTTGAAATCGTTGTCTACATCCTTTATAGATTGAACAGACTTAGCGACTTCTTTGCAGATCTCTGAGGGCTCCCTTCACTTGTCTGCTTCTTCTTCAGTGTTCCTTTTGCAAAGGATTCCATAATCCCCAACCATTTGGCAAAGATCCTATCTCGGGACAAGAAATCAACATCATCAAAAGGATGTTTCCTTCCCGCCCACCTGGGCAAAATCAACTGCTACAATTTCTTCAACTCTCTGAGGAAAAAGACAGATTAATATACCGGCGAGATAAATCCCGCCCAAACAATTTGCTTACCCGGTATTCCGCAGATTGTGTATTCCCTGCGGTAGCTCTTTGTGGTCGCTGAAGAGATTCCCACACGGCTCGCGTGTGTTTGAACTTCTCCCATATTTTGCTGTTGTAGTGGTTGGTGTCTGCAGCGTCCCATTCCGCCGATAACTTATGGTACTGCTCGATTGTGAGATTCGGCTTCGCTAAAAACGCCGATTTTCGTCAGCTTCTCACGGGTATGCTCGGAAAGTTTTGTTGCCATCGTTCCTTTGTTGTGTTCGTCGAGAAGTCGTTGGGCTGCCGTTATTGTGTGCTGGCCACTAATGATGTAGTACTTAACTGATTTTCTATTCTCCGTCTGAACCTTCCTCATTTGTTCGGTGTTGTGATCCACACTTTGTCAGCGCCTTTGTCTCTCGTAGTATGCGCACAAAACAGCATTATGTGGAACGGTGTAAGAATTGTCGTCCTTCATCTTCTCCATGAGCTCAGCTACACGTTCCTGATTGAGTGGCCTGTAATTGAAGTTTGGGTTGACGCTGCAATACTTAACCCTACTGGTAAATCCTATCATCCAACATCATTTCCTTGTGGCTTATTGCAGCATGGATGCCACAGGTGCAGCTGACAAAACGACTAATGATTTTCTTTTCTAGATCCGAATCAACATGTGTGATCCCCGATTGATGCTGTTCTAAGTTCTCGGCACACTCTTCCAGCTCCCGAAATTTCTAAGCAAATTGAACGTGATCTGTAAAGAACCTGAGACCAAGCCACCCTCTTATTATCCACAAGTCGACAAAACCACCCAAAATTAATGTTGTAACTGGCGACCTCTGGATCCGAGAACGTGACATTGGATGGAACAAGGCATATGTGTCGAGCATCGTTCAATCTGGGTTCACAACATGCTTTGGGATTGTTAAAGGTAAAATATTAGGAGCATAGGACGTCCTACTGTAGAGAGAATAAGGGTAGGAAGGTCCGTAGTAAGCATGGAATGAAAGGCTGTGGAAGAGGAAAATCCTTACCGAGAGGAAAAGGTAAGGAAAAGGAAAAGGAAAAGGAAAAGGTAAAGGATGACGTGGCAGAGGAAGAGTAGTTAAGGGAAGTTAGGGCAACGAAGGAAGGGTCTCCATTTGAAGTTCCAGCAGGAGATAGAGGTTCTTTACACTTTGTCTTTTGTATTCATGTTAGTAATGAAAGGTGCATATTAGAGAATCATGTGTGTGTGTATGTCTACTCTCAATGAATGGATCTAACAAGGCAATAGCCAAAATCCGTTCTTGCCCTTGACTTTGGAGACCAGTCATAGTGGCACTGGGAGAAGTTTGATATATATACAGATATATTGAGAGTTGAAAGGAAAGGGTGTAGCCTTTCCTGTACGTTGTATGAAAGGTTTCCTGTCTGTGTGAAGGAAACATGTTAAATAGGAAAAGGTGAGGCAGAGAGCCCTTTTTCATGTTTAACAATTGGCGACCACGGAGGGATTTCGCCATTGCTTTGTTAGCATTCATTGAGAAGAAGAGCTTAAAATGATAGAATTCTCATTCTGAAAAAGGCTCGGAAGGTGTAGAGTCGGATGTGTAAAGGAGAAGGAATGAATGGAACCGTGGAGGAACCATCGTCCTGATCCAGCCTTAGCTGATCAAAGGAACCAAAGGCAGGCCAATAGAGTGGCTGCCCAACAGCAACCTGAAACTGACGAAAATAGACGTCAAAATATCCTTGGTAAGATAGTAGAGGATATTGCAGAAACAATACAGAAATCTGAGGCTGATCCAGAAAATTGGAGGCAGTATCAAACAGCTGGTTTAGAGGAAACAGTGAGAGAGGAGTGCCTGTTCATATACCGAGATTGCAAGGAGAAGGATCTCCTGAGAACTCCGAAGAGGAAGGGAGGAAGGTGTAAGAGGAAATACACCAGAGCAAAGGGTTATTACAAATATGGCACTTTTCCCGGGAATGTTTGGGGTACGGTGATGTATCCCACATTCTTTGCAGGAAAGAAGGAAAATCCGAAAAGGCACTTACAACAGTTTGAAGAGGTAGTAAAACTATAAAGGTGACGGATGCAGAAAGGCTGCTTATATTTCCACATACATTGAAAGGAAATGCCTCTGACTGGTATTATGATTTAGAAAAGGAAGTCAGAGAGAATTATCAGAAGGTTACTGATGCATTTAAGGAATATTTCAGAAAGGAGGAATTGCCAGAGGAACATTTAGAGAAGTTAAGGACTATCCTTCAAGGCAAAACAGAAAAGATAGATGAATATACACACCGTTTTAAGAAACATGAGAAAAAGTGTAAGGCATATGTAAAGATGGATGCCTTATTGCAATGGTATAAGCAAGGGTTGCTAAAACCATATAGAGATCTAGCACTTACTATCAATGAAAAGGATAGAGAGGATCTCATTAATCAATTAAAAATATATGAGAAAAAGAGAAGGTAGATAGAAAAGATTGCAGAAGGAAAGCTGAAAGTATATGGAAGAAAGGAAGAAACCTCTGATGAAGAGGAAGAGGAAGCTGATGTAGTAAAAGTTCAAAAATATCCTATAGATGAGAAAGCATTGGCTCAAATGATGAAAACTTTAAAAGGAATGACAGTTAAAGAGGAGTTAAAGGAAAAAGTATGGTGTACTAAATGTAACAATCCGGGCCATACGGTGGAGGAATGTAGGCTGCAACTGCCTACATGCCAAATCTGTGGAAAGGAAGGACATGTAGCCCGAAACTGCAGACATTTCCTGAACCAAAATGTGGCTAGTATAGAGAGAGAAAGGAGAATGGATGAACGTCCACCTCCTAGAAGGTTTCCCACCTAACAGGAATCGTGGGAATGATAGGAATGATAATGTCATTCCTTATGAGAACAGGAACAATGTGTATGACAGAAGGAATGAAGTTCCTTATCAGAACAGGAATACTGGATATTATGACAGAAGGAATGATAATCCTTACGAAATTAGAGAGGAAAGGTATTATGCAGGAAGAAATGGTCCATATAAGGCGTGGCAGAATGATAGACCTTATCCTGAAAGAAATGATAGGCAATATAGGAGAGGAAAGACCATATCAAGGTCAAAGAGGCAGAAATGATTCCTATAAACAAGGAAATGATAAACAAGGACCACAGGGTAGGAATTTTCCTTCCCAGGTTTTGTATAATACATGTGGTGAAACAGGACATATCTCTAGGGAATGTCCTAGGCGGAAGGTACAACCTCCTACTTCCACCAGAACGACTAATGTGCAGCCTACAACACGGCTTATTCAAATAGAGGAGGAAAAGGATGAGTATCCACCCGTTGCAAGGGCAGTTTTAGCTCTTCAAGAGAAGAAGAAGAATCCTCTTGTTATGGAGAAGGAGGTAGTTATTATTCCTAACAAGAAGGAGAGCTTGTTACAGGAAAATGTAAGCAAGCAGGAGAAGGATCCTGACCAGAAAGGTCAGACTGATAACGAATCAGAAGGTAAACAAAGGTGATATAGATAAAGGTGAACAAAGTTTTTCATTATTACCATTACATGATAAAACAATGGACTCCATGTATCACCAAGCTATAAATCAGGAGATAAAGATTACGCTTGGACAGTTGATAAAGGTAGCTCCTTATATAAGAAACCAGATATTAAATGCATTAAGTTTAGTTCAGCAAACATCACCTTCACGTGAAGGATATACAGTTTGTAAAATGGAAAGGAAGTACTGTATGAAGGTGATTATGATGGACATGTTCCTTGCATCACAGTATATGTGGGCAGGAATAAGTTAAAGAGAGTATTAATAGATGGAGGTTCAGGTGTGAATTTTATTGAAGAAGGAGAATGTAAAAGGATGGGTTTAGGACCTATCCAACCGGCTCCATTTAACCTTAAAATGGCTGATCAACGAAGTGTAAGACCATTAGGCATTGTGAGAGCAGTCACTATATCCGTTAAAGGACTTAAATACAAAATATCCTTAATTGTCCTACGAATGGAAGGACAGGATGCAACATATACTATGTTGTTAGGACGACCTTGGCTTAAGGTGGCCCAAGCGGTGCAGGATTGGGGCTCAGGAAAAATGACAATAGAACAAGGTGACTTGAAGGTCGATATTCATACTATGCTAAGGGATACTTAGCACAGAAGGATCGGCCAGTTGCATTGGAAGGGTATGATTGGGTGCGGGGCTTGGATGATCAGGAGGAAGAGCAAATTTTAAAAACATATCCTGATCTAAAAGCTCTTGCAGAGATTGATTTATATGCCATTCTGAAGGAAAGAAAAGCATCTTTCAAAAGGAACAGGAACAGGAACAGAACAATCTGGGTTGCAGGAAAAATTTTATAAGTCTGTTCCTTATGAAATGAATTTGCAGGAACAACCTGCTGAATATACATATATCTACACGAAATGATCCTTTAGAGCAAGTTAATATAGGTACAGAAATGGAACCTAAGATATTAAATATAGCTCAAGGATTGGATCCTGATTTTAGGAATAAAGGATTGATGTTGTTAGCCAAATACAAGGATGTATTTGCATGGTCCTATCAGGATCTTAAAGGAATACCACCAGAGATATGTATGCACACTATTCAATTATTGCCGGGATGCCAACCGGCCAAACAAAGTGCATACAGGATGAATCCTAACTATGCTAAATTGGTGAAAGAGGAAATTGATAAACTGTTGAAGGTTGGCTTTATATATCCTATACAAGGAGCGCAATGGTTGTCACCACTCGTGATCGTCCCTAAAAAGAATGGGAAGCTAAGAGTGTGTGTCAATTATAAAAAGCTAAATGATGTTACAACTAAGGATATCTTTCCTATTCCTTTCACAGAGGAAATGCTGGATAATGTCGCAGGCCATGAAATGTATTCCTTTATGGACGGCTTTTCAGGATATAATCAGGTGATGGTAGCTCCAGCAGATCAACATAAGACGGCTTTTATAAGTCCGTGGGGTGCCTATGCCTATAGGGTTATGCCTTTTGGCTTATGTAATGCACCCTTTACGTTTCAAAGAATTATAACGGATACCTTTCGTGAATACCTTTTAGATTTTATGAAAGTCTTTATGGATGACTTTAGTGTGTATAGTACAAAACAGGAACATCTACAGTGTTTGGAAAAATGTTTCCAGAAATGCAGACAAAATTCAGTTGCTTTAAATCCAGAAAAATGTAACTTTTTTGTTAAATCAGGAGTCCTTTTAGGACATGTGGTTTGTAAGGAAGGAATATTGGTTGATCAGGACAAGGTTAAGGTTATCCTTAGCCTACAACCACCACAGGATATAAAGGAGTTACGAAGGTTTTTAGGCAAAATAGGCTACCATAGGCGGTTTATAAAGCATTATGCTAAACTCGCCAAACCTTTAACCGACTTGCTTAAGGTGATGTGCCATATGTTTGGACTTCAGAGTGTCAAGAGGCATTTGATAACCTTCGAACGGCTCTTATTAAAGCCCCCATATTGGTTAGTCCCAAGTGGGATCGGGAATTCCATGTACAAGTTGATGCCTCTGATATTGCTATAGGAGCTGTCCTTACGCAAATGCAAGAGGACGGTAAGGATCGTCCTATTTATTATGCTAGTCGCAGGCTCACACCTGCAGAGGTAAATTACACTACTACAGAAAAGGAAGCATTGGGTATGGTATATGCTATCCACAAATTTAGACATTATCTTTTGGCTAATAAAGTAAAACTTTTTGTGGATCATAAGGCTTTATTATATTTACTTAATAAACCTGTACTTACAGGAAGGTTAGCCAGGTGGTTCCTACTTCTGCAGGAATATGATTTTGAAATAATTCATAAACCTGGAAAGCAACACGAACAGGCTGATCATTTAAGTCGTATTAAAACAGGCGAACTTCCTATTCGTACTATGGATGACTTTCCTGATGCGAGTTTATTTCGTGTGGATGTTCCATTAAGGTGGTTAGATCATATTACACAATATCTAGCCACTGGAATAGTACCACTTACTTATAAGACGCCGATGAAAGGAAGCTCTTTGTCGTGAGGACACGACACTTCTCTCTCGTGGGAGGAAAGCTGTATAAACTGGGGTCCGATGGGGTATTACGAAGGTGTGTGGATCCTTTAGAGGCCCCAGAGGTTCTTAAAGAGGCTCATTCAGGCCTTGCAGGAGGACATTTTGCAGAGGAAATAACAGGAAGGAAAATCCTTCAGGCAGGGTTATGGTGGCCTACTTTATGGAGAGATGTAAATAGATATTGTAAGGCATGTGATAAATGCCAACGTGCACAATTGCCTCCAAAGAAACAAATACAACCTTATAATCCAGTTCTACCACTGGAACCTTTCCAAAAATGGGGAATGGATTTTATAGGACCAGTTAATCCTATAAGCTCAAAAAGGAATCAATATATATTGGTTTTAACAGATTATATGACTAAATGGGTAGAGGCAGAGCCTATGAGAAAGGCTGATGCATATAATACAGCGAAGGTTATATATAATACTATAATAGTACGTTATGGTATTCCTAAGGAAATTGTGAGTGATAGAGGAAAGCATTTCGTGAATGAAACAATAGAAATGCTTATGAGGGAGTTTGTGATAAAACATAAGAAGTCTACACCATATTACCCACAAGGTAATGGACAAGCTGAATCTACAAACAAAGTCCTTAAAAACGTTTTAAGGAAGGTGGTTCAGGAAAATAAGAAGGATTGGGATGAAAGGTTACCAGAAGTATTATGGGCCTATAGAACAGCTTATAAGGTGACTACAGGTACGACACCTTTTAAGCTTGCGTATGGATTGGAGGCTATAACTCCGATGGAGTATATTGTGCCGTCCTTGAGAATAGCAATTCAATATAGGATGGGAGAGGAGTCTTTGGAAGCTCGTTTAATAGAGCTAGAGAAGTTAGATGAGAGGAGAATGCATGCCCTGTGGACGATACAGGCGATTCAGAGAAGGCGGAAGGTTTGGCTAGATAGGCGAAGGAAAGGCAAAGAGATAAAGGTAGGTGATCTCGTCCTTTGGTACAGGGGAAAGGTGGATGAAATAGGCCAAAAGTTTAATTTGAACTGGATAGGCCCTTTTCGGGTTAAATCTGTAGAGGACGAAGGTGTGGTGGATTTGGAAACATTGGAAGGAGAGGCAATAGAAGGAAAGGTTAACCTTAATAAGGTAAGGAAATATCTCGTTGAAGGGAGTATATTTATGTTGAGTTGAAGAGATATTCTGCTCTCTGAAGTGCACGAAAAACAAGGCAGGAGATCTAGGGTTTGCAGTGAGAGAGAGATGTCGGCAAAGAAGGGTCTTGTGTCTGCGCGGAATTGCCGGGAGTTGGTGAATCCTCCTGATGGAGAGAGATTGGGGAAAGTCCAGTTGATGCACACTAAATGGGATTTTTCCTGTGAGAATGGAGAGGTTCTGCGGGAGATAGGTTTGTGGCCATACGCGGAGATTCTAAGAGATGCCGAACCTCATGATGAAGAATGCTTCACCTTAGTGATGCTTCTGGAGAAGGTGGAGAAGCCGGATACAGGATTTGTAGCTTATGCAGAGGAGAGGAAACTCCTTTTCACCGATAGGTTGGTGGAGGAGGTATTTCACCTCCCACATTCGGAAGGAGAGGTAAAGGCCGAGAAGGCACACCTCACAGAGTACTTAAAGGAAGGCAAGCAGTACGTGAGCAAGGTAGGGTTGAAGCTTTCCGACCTGAGGGAGGAAACGCAGTTAGCGATGAATTTTATCGTTAACGCGTTCGAATTTCGGACATCTTATATTACAGCATCGAATCCGGTCATGTCTTTATATGACGGATTAAAGGAAAAGAGGCCAGTAGGAGTGGCGAGATATTTGCTGAAAAGGCTGAGGGAGCACCTCTGTGCAATGCAGGAGTTAGAGAAAAAGGGAGAGCCTTCGTCCATGATGGCCTTCACATGGGTACAGATAATCGCGGATTATGTACGCCAATACGGCGAACCGGCGGGGCCGGAGATAGTCGCGCGTATGAAGCAAGTGAGGAGAGAAACGGAGTCACTCCAGAAGAAGCAAACCAAGCGCAAGATGGGGGAGACGAAGGGAAAAGGAGTAGATGCTGACCTGCAGGCAGAGGAGGAGAAACAGATGGAGAGAACGCCAAAGAGGAAGAAATCAAAGGTCGAGAGATCAACGACCGCGAGGAGGAACACTAGATCGGGTGAAAAAGGTAAGAAGTCAAAGCCAGGAGCACAGGATAACTCCGAGCCGAGAATAGTGGTAGACCTCGACGAGGAGGAAGACGAGCAGTCAGGAGAGATCATACGGGAAGAAGAACCTTCGTTGGAACAGGAGGAAGAGGACGAACCTGGAGAGGACGAGGAACCAAAGGAGGTTGAGAAGGAACGGAGAACAAAAGCCAGGCAGGAGAGTGGAAAACTTCAGCCGGAGCTGGAACCGCAGGTGGGAAAGGAACAGGAGAATATGTAAACTGTTGCGTGAGAGACGGATGATGATAATCCCGTTGGGAGAAATAGACCCTTATAAGAAGAAGGGATGTGATGAGGGTGAGCCAGCGGTTGGGGAACGGACGACGGAGATCGAGGACAAGCAGAAAGTATCCTCGGATATTCCCTTCCCGACGGTTACACCCACAACGGTGGATATAACCGATGAGGAAGTAGTGGGAATTGCGAGAGAAGCTGAGGAGATGGCGCGGGGAGCGAAGTTTCCGAGGCATCAGTTTAATCCGCCGCCCTTTCAGCATTCTCCACGCACACATACAGGTATGTATGGACGAGGGATGTATCGGGGAAGTGGATCGCAGGGTGTGCCGGTGACTGATTTCCGCCTGGAGGAGGAGGAGCCGATTCAGCAGAATCTTGATGGCGGGATGCAGACTGATGCGATTTTCAAAAGACGGAGGGCGTTTGCGCGGAAAGAGGTGCAGGCTACGGAGACGCAGATGCAGTTTGCACAGTGTCTTGCACAGCTCCAGCAGGAAATGGTCGAGCAGATGGATAAAGGTGGAAACGAGACACAGGACGCAACGCAGATTGCGGCGAATCTCTTCAATCACCTCGTAAATTCCGGGTACACGATTAAAGATAGGGCAGACATTCAGCGGCTCATTGTACAAGCAGTTGAGAGCGTGATGGCGCCGAAGATGACGGCACTCCAGGGACTTGTGAGTAAGGGGATTCAGCGACCGATCAAGCAAAGGACTCCAAGCCCGGTTGTGGAGCTTAAACCTCCACAGACTGCACAGGAGCCGATGAATTTATTTCAGAGGCTGGTACGAGCGCGGGATGAGACGCAGCAGACTGCTACCATTCTGTCTGTAGTGGTGGACGAGTTCCAGCGTCTTCAGGACGAGAACGAGCAGCTTAGGAAGGAGACGCAGGCGTTTCGTCTTCAGGTGGCAATGGTTCAGCAGGAACTGGATAAGGAGAGAGCGGAGTTTCAGAAGTACAAGGATCAGGAGGAGGTGGAATACCAGGAGGATGCGCAGGATGTGTTGCCGTGAGGACACAGCAACAAATAAGGAGGGGGCAGTGTTAAAGGTAAAATATTAGGAGCATAGGACGTCCTACTGTAGAGAGAATAAGGGTAGGAAGGTCCGTAGTAAGCATGGAAGGAAAGGCTGTGGAAGAGGAAAATCCTTACCGAGAGGAAAAGGTAAGGAAAAGGAAAAGGTAAAGGATGACGTGGCGAGAGGAAGAGTAGTTAAGGGAAGTTAGGGCAACGAAGGAAGGGTCTCCATTTGAAGTTCTAGCAGGAGATAAAGGTTCTCTACACTTTGTCTTTTGTATTCATGTTAGTAATGAAAGGTGCATATTAGAGAATCTTGTGTGTGTGTATGTCTACTCTCAATGAATGGATCTAACAAGGCAATAGCCAAAATCCGTTCTTGCCCTTGACTTTGGAGACCAGTCATAGTGGCACTGGGAGAAGTCTGATATATATACAGATATATTGAGAGTTGAGAAAGGAAAGGGTGTAGCCTTTCCTGTACGTTGTATGAAAGGTTTCCTGTCTGTGTGAAGGAAACAGGTTAAATAGGAAAAGGTGAGGCAGAGAGCCCTTTTCCTGTTTTAACAGGGATGCTTGACTAGCACACCCACTTTCCATGTTTTGCTTGTCCATGCGATGTGACAGAGGTTAGTTTGACAGCAACCATGGTTGCTCCAATGCGCTTCCCGTTTAGTTTGAAATATGGCCAAGTTGATTCCAGAATCCCCTGCCCATCTCTTCTCCTGCTCTCGTCTTTAATGTCACCTCAATTCCACATCTGAATACAAAAATGATTAGTTCAAGTATCCGAGTATAACAGATTTTATTTTAATTCTTACCCAGAATTTGACGACGACTCCATACTAATGACTCGATCTCCTTGTTTGATCAAATCGTCCTTCTGCAAAATAATACACTATGAATACAAATCAATAAAACGCACACACACTTGTATAACCCGAATATACAAAAATAATACACAGAGAGAAGTAGACGTAATTAACTGTCTGAAGCTCACATTTGTGCCAGTGCAAAAGAAAGATAACATTTCGTTTTAGAACCACCACAAATGTGAGCTCTGGACAGTTTTACATAGATTCCTAGCTTTTACTCGAAATATTATGATAAATGATAAAAGTAAATAAAATGAGATATGCAAACTTATATATACTAATACATTATATATATCACATGGAAGGTGCGGCGGGATTAATCTCGCCACCCCTTCAATGCCTCCTGAAAGATGGGCGGGATTAATCTCGCCACCTTTCTGGAGGCCTTGAACGGGAGTGCAGAATTAATCTTGCCACCTTTCTCGGTCTTAGAGAGAACTGGGCAGGATTTATTTGGCACACCCCTTCAGTGACTCCAGAAAGGAGGCAGATTAATCTCGCCCACCATGTAAGGATGGTTAAATGAATTTCGCCACCCTTCACAATTCTCTCCATTGGTATGTTGTAAACCTTCTACGTCTCAGACAGAAACGTTTGGGATTGGTCCAACTCATCAATGGAAGAAAAAGAGAAGGGTGGCGGGATTCATTCCTCCAACAGGCATTGAAGACTCGGCGGATTAATCCCGCGCCCAGGGCCTCACTCGGTCCCTATGAGGCGGGATTAATCCCGCCAGACGCCAATTCCCTGCTCGAAATCGGGAGGGATTAATCCCGCCGCCTAGGCCCTTTAGGCAGTCCTTTGGCGGCGGATTAATCCCGCCCGATTCCGCGCAGGGCAGCGGGATTAATCCCGCCGCCCCGGCCCTTCACTTCGGCCCTAGGTGGCAGGATTAATCCCGCCGGACGCCAATGCCCTGCGCGGAATTGGGCGGGATTATCCCGCCGCCTAGGCACTTCAGGCAGGCCAATGGCGACGGGATAAATCCCGCCCGATTCCGCGCAGGGCATTGGCGTCCGGCGGGATTAATCCCGCCGCCCAGGCCCTTCACTTCGGCCGTAGGCGGCGGGATTAATCCCGCTGGACGCCACCTTTCTCGTTCTCAAGAGAATTGGGCAGGATTTATTTCTCACACCCCTTCAGGGGCTCCAGAAAGGCGGTGGGATTAATCCCGCCCACCATGTAAGGGATGGTGAAATTAATCCCACCACCCTTCTCAGTTCCCTCCATATTGGTATTTTGTAAACCTTCTCCGTCTCAGACAGTTAGTCGGGATTTCAACATACCAATGGAGGAAAAAAAGAAGGGGTGGCGGGATTAATCCCGCCACCGGGCATAGAAGGTTCGGAGAGATTAATCCCGCCGCCTCTTCGTAAATCATGCGCTCACACATATATATTGGCTGCGGGATTAATCCCGCGGCATTTTGAACAGGGATGGGTGGGGCGGGATTAATCTCGCCGCTGATATCCTGCGGAAGTGCCTGAGCGGCGGGATTAATCCCGCCGCCCTCCGCGAAGGGCATGAGTGTGGGCGGGATTAATCCCGCCGTTCATGTCCTACGTGAATTCCCTGGGCGGTGGATTAATCCCACCGCCTTACGCGCAGGGACAGTTCATGCAGGCTCTTCGGTTAGCCTTCCGTGCAGGATCTTTCATGCAGGCTCTTCGGTTAGCCTCATGAGCGGCGAGATTAATCCCGCCGCCCATCCCCTGTAAATGCCCTGCGCGGAATCCGGCGGGATTAATCCCGCCCATTAGGGCCTTCACACAGGCCATTGCCGGCGAGTAAATCCCGCCGCATTCCGCGCAGGGCATGGGTGGGCGGTGGGATTAATCCCGCCGCCGAGGCCCTTCACGCAGGCCATGGCGGCGAGATTAATCCCGCCGCTCTTCGGTTTGTCCTAGAGCGGCGGGATTAATCCCGCCGCCCATAGCCTGCGTGAAGGGCCTCGGCGGCGAGATTTAATCCGTCGCCATGGCCCCAACCATATTGCGGCGGGATTAATCCCGCCACTCGAGGGCTTAGCGTGTGTGCGAGAGATAAAATTAAATAAATAAAAAATTATACAGATAAAACACACACATATATATATGTGTGTAGTATATATATATTATATATATATATTATATATTATATATATATGTATGTATGTATGTTGTATAAGAGTGACGTGTGTGTGCAAGAGTGATAAATAAATAAAAATTATATAGTACTGGTACACATAATATATGTGTGTATATGTATATCGTTGTGTATGCGTGTGTGAGCGAAACAAATAAAATCATACAGATAAACAAACAACACACCCACACACACATATATATACACAGGAGTGTGCGTGTGTGTGCGAGAGATAGATCAATAAATAAAATTATACGCACACTCCTATACATATATACATACACACACACACACACACACACACACACACACACACACACAGATCTCACCTGTGTGCACAGCCGCCGCCGCCGATTTCACGGCCGCCACCTCTTGAAACCCTAAGAATATTACCTAAACCCTAAAGGAATTAATAATATATTAACCCTAAAGAGAATTTCCTTCTGAGAATATACTTAAACCCTAAAAAGAATAAAATATAGATTCGCCCTAAACGATATCTTTCATTATATTATTAGCGCGTGGGTGTATCACATACACCCAAAAATATAAATCATGCAAGGATTTAACATGTGTGTGTCCATGAGAGTGTTAAAGTTTCATGTGTATCAATACATACATACACACATAGTTTTTACACATAGACATACATACATATTAGTACATAATATTAGAGAGACAGAGTACTATTATGGATTATATTGTGTATGTTTGAGAAGAAGAGGACAGTACATATTAACTGGATCATGCATGGTGGTATGCATGAGAGAAGAGAGAGGTGTTAAAGTATTAAATTCATACACATTGCATATATTAATACACATATATATATACATACACACGTGTATACACACAGACATATACATATTACATGGGTTTAGGGTTTAGGGTTTAGGGTTTTGGTTTAGGATGGATCATGCATGGTGTGTATGTATGAAGAGAAGAGAGGGTGTTGAAAAAATTATTTTTGTACACATTGCATATATTAGTACAATATATACTTACACATATTATACACAGATATACATACATAGTATATGAGAGAAGAGAGACAGTACAATATTATGGATCATGCATGGTGTGTATTATACACACAAACATACATACATATTAGTACATTAATATTAGAGAGACCGAGTACATATTTAGATCATGCATGGGTGTATGTTGAGAGAAGAGAAACAGTACATATTAACATGGATCATGCATGGTGTGTATGTATGAGAGAAGAGAGAAAGTAACATATATACATACAGGTACACATATATACATACACACGTTATACACACAACATACATATTACATGAGTAAATTCATTGTGTTACATATTAGGGTTTTAGGTTTAAGGTTTAGGATGGATCATGTATGGTGTGAAGAGAGAGTGTTGAAAAATTATTTTTGTACACACATGTATACACAGGGTTTAGGGTTTAGGGTTTAGGGTTTGCTCCCAACAAGTTTAATTATATATTACACATATAAATTCAATGTGTTACACACAAATTGAGTACATATATCATACATGCGTTGAACATGATGTTTTCAATAAAGAAGCAACATATTTCTTCAGTTTGGTTTAGGGTTGTGCATGTGTGTGCATATGTGTTTTTGTAAGTTCTTGTAATGCGTGTGTAAATTTATGATTGTGTTTATATATGTGTGCAAAACAAACATCGAATAATTAAGAATAATATTAATTAAAACACACTGAACATATTTAAATATACATAATAATATAGATTTTATCTAATATATAGCCATATATAGTTTAATAATATATATTAATTTAATATTGATAAAAAGGTTTAACATTGAATATTCTTGAAATAATAAGAAATTAACTGAGAAAATCCCATTAATATATACAAATGTAAATTAAGTACTCAAATAATTAACTAAATTAATTATCATAATCATGTTTAATATTGGAATATTCTTGGAATAATAAGAAAATAATAAAGAATATCCCATTAATATAAAGAAGATTAATTACTCAAGTAATTAAGGAAATGATATTAATATACACACTGTGAACATATTTTAAATTATACATAATAATACATCATTTTATCTAATATATAGTCATATATAGTTTTAATAATATATATTAATTTAATATTGATAATAAGGTTTAACATAGGAATATTCTTGAATAATAACAAATTAATTGAGAAAATCCCATTAATATATACAAATGTAGAATAATTACTGCAATAATTAAGAACAAGACTAATTTAATTATGATAATCAGGTTTAATATTAGAATATTCTTCAAATATTAATAAAATAATAAAGAATATCCCATTGATACTAGGATATGTCAGAGTGTCGGATATTTGTGTCAACTCATCTTAAATTTTATTTTCTGTTCTTTTTAAAAAATTTGAATTTCTGACATATGTATTGTCGGTCTGACATGTAAATTTGAAAATGCATTTAATTTCCCACTCAAATTCAGATCTAGTTCTTTCTCGGCAAGGGTTTCTTCATTTCTGTATTTTTCACTCTTTAAATCTTTTTTTTCTTCATAGTGATCATCTCAGGAGCGAGATTAAATTGGGTGCTATTCTTTATAGGAAAGCACGGCGCCTTCAGTGCTGTTTACAAGTAAGTATTATAAACAAATTTAAAAATACTTATAAAGATTCACTCTCTTACATTCTCTCTTAAAATTACAATTTAGGGGTTTAGAATGCATTAGGATTATAATATATTCCGTTAGGGATTTATCCCGTTTAAATATCCTTTTAACTTAATATTCTAGGTTAACCGGGGCGGCGGGATTAATCCGGCCATTTCTTTTTCGCCTCTTCGAAGAGGTGGCGGGATTAATCCCGCCACCATCTCTCGGGCAATGCTTCTCCGCCACTGAAAAAAAGTGGCGGGATTAATCCCGCGATAACCTTCTCAACTGATGAAGAGTTACCAGAATTTATTAGAAAGAGTTGTCGGCGGGATTAATCCCGCCAACCATTTTAGGAGGCAGGGAAGGGGTGGCGGGATTAATCTCGCCACCACTTCCCTGTTTTAAAGATTTGGGGACATAATTATCCCGAGATCTCTTTGAAATCATAGTTTTGGAGAGAGTTATGTGCGGGTTTAATCCCGCCACCCATTCCCCGTCGTAAGAATTGTGGGCGGGATTAATCCCGCCGGACTCCCTCCGAAGGAAGAGGCGGCGGGATTAATCCCGCCGGCTCTTCCTTGTCGGAGGGAGTCCAAGGCGGGATTAATCCCGCCGACTCTCTCCGAAGGGGTTGAGTCGGCGGCGGGATTAATCCCGCCGACCGTTCCTCGTCGGAGGGATTCGTGGGCGGGATTAATCCCGCCCATCAGTTGTATTAATCAAACATGAGATATTATCTCTAAACATAATTATGTATTATTGCATATGCATATTATTAAGTAACCGTAATTCAGATTTCTTAGAAATATTGCATAAACAGATATCATAAATAATACAATTATTTATGTGCAGGACAATATGTTTAATACTGGAGATAAAGTATGTCTTCTTCGGAACAACGAGATAGTTGGCACTGGAACTGTGGAAGTTCGAGATAATAATGCATCATGTCACAATATTGCCCAAGGATCTTGTGTGTACGTATGGGTGAACACCATTTACAAGCATGTTGAGGTTCTGGGAATGGAATTTGAGGAGGGTTCTCCTGTATTGTGGAATTTGGATGAAGTCAAGGCTGACACAGAATATGCAGAGTCACAAACAAATAGTAGCACGAGTTTACCAGATGATGGCTTGCCTGCTGATGGATGAGGTGATTCTCTTTCTTCGTGAGATTGAAGTCGGAAGAGGCATCATCACAGCTATAAATCCAATGGAAGCAGTGTCAGAAGAGAAACTAGGGTCCGACTTCGTGGGTGTAGTTGTGACAGAGGTTTCACCTAATGGCACATTGTATCCTGGATCCCTCGTGAGGTGGCGAACATCTGAATTAAGACGGCAAGATGGTTCAACATATTCTGGGTTGGATTTCAATAATAACAACCCGGAAGAACAACTCATATTTGAAGAGGTTCCTTGCATTGGTCCTATTGTAAGAAAAAGGCGATTCATGGGTTGTAGATCTTCCCCTGCAAGTTTCAGCAAGAGGGTAAAGATGGATCCTACATCTTCCGAAAGTGTTACGAGCATTTCCACGATTGACTGTTGCAAGAAGAAGTGTTGTCAGATGGCAGACCGGAATGAAATTACCCAATGTAGACATGTCTTTCGTATGCTCACCCAAAAGCAAAGGCATGAGTTTGTATATGCTGCACTAACTGGGTGTATTGATGGAATGGCCTCGGACACAGGTTATCAGAGTACATCCATGGTATTTAATAAGGTGGCCATCTGCTTCAAAGCTTGGTACAGTATATACGGGATCCCAAAGACCACGTTCTACCGTCGGAGGGATGAGTGGCTAGATGGAGCGCGAACCTCAGTTCATGGGAACACTCGCTTGGTCAAAACCCGCTCTCACATCATGGCAGCCATAGAGATACTCAAGGCTTTTGTGGAAGCAAATGCAGACAGGATGCCTCACAAATGCCGAACCACAAATGCAGGGGTCAGGGAAAATCTCAAGGTTTTGCCTTCAATCTACACTCAATTGAACTGTGTGAACATGTGAACAAGTGCCTCAGTTTGATGGGGCTCCAAGCAATCTGCACTGGTACCTTCAACAACATATGGAATACTCATTTTAAGGATGTGGAGATTGCAAAACACTCTAGCTTTTCAAGTGTGACACTTGTACATCATTGAAGGCTGCAGAGGCTTGTGCAAAAACCTTGGTGGAGATCACTACCATTCAAAGAAGATGGAGGCCCACATGATTGCACAACAAACTTGCCGGTCTCAGTACTATGCACACCGCATGCTTTCTGTGTCACGCCCATCAGAGTACCTGTGCTTGATCCATGACAAGATGGATCATTCAAAGACCAGCATTCCAAAGCTCTTTGCAACACCAAAGTGCCTTGGAAATGTCATGAAACTTCCGATTTCATTGACAGGTGTGCTAACACATGGACACGGTTGTGAGTCATATGGACACTTTTCACTTCCACATTGGTCTAGCGACTCCAATTTCACTATTGGGTCGTTAGCCATGTGTTTCAGAAACCTTGAAGCCCACTCACAGACAAGTCCTATCAGTGATCTCAAAGTGAAGAAACAACACCTTCAACCTTTACATAATGCTCTCATGAACACGTCTGCACTTGAGGCTACTTGGGAATATGAGAGGCATTGTCACACCTGCACAAAAACAGATGGCCCTGTTGAGAGTTCAGGTTCAGTGGAGGGATCTAGCTCAAATAGTGTACATGTGTCCTCAACATCAAATAAGCTTCCTCGTCATTTGCTTTTACAGATGGATAATTGTGCAGGCGAGAACAAAAATAGGTAAATCATTTTACTTAAGGGTTTCTCAAGCTCATACTTACTTTTATTTTCTAGATATGTGCTAGCATACTTGTCAATGCTTGTTGCCAAAGGTGTGTTTGAAACAATCACGCTCAGTTTCCTTATGGTTGGTCACACTCATGAAGATATTGATGCGTTCTTCAGCAAGGTCTCCAACTCTACAAAAAGGACAAGTGCACTTACCTTACCGCATATGATGAATCTTTTTGAAAATTGCATCTCCAAAAAAAGTTGTGCTTTGCTTGTGACTGAGGTGCCAGACTTCAAAAAATTTCTCAAGGAGTATATAAAAGAAGGGAGTGATTCTTTAGTTGGTCACCTTGTGCCGCTACAATTCTTTTTCTCCATACGAGATGGTATACCTATTATGCAGTACAAGTTACGGCCATCAGAGCAGGAGTGGTTACCGAAAGAGGGCTTAATGCTCTTCAAAAGTGGAGAGGATGGAAAGCCACTTCTCCCAGAAGGACAACCAGACCCTATTCCATTGAGTGCCCAGCTCAAGGAACAAGAGGTTATTATTGATGGCATCAAAAAATATGTGGCATGGGTTCAAAAATCGATGCCAAAGAATTCTGATAAGGCAACTGGTTACTCAGAACTATATAAGCATGTGGTCAACTATTGGGAGACTGTTGTTCGAGAGTTGGAAGGGCCTACTGTCACAAGTACAGAATTGCAACACCCTTTTGGCCTAAAACAAGGTGGCGAGAGGAGATTGAAATGACATCACTGAGCACAGACGACATAGAAGCCAGTAGTGATGTGGAAGTGCAAACCCCACACTTTGTTGGACAAAGGAACCAAAAACCTAAAGCATACTTTGATTGCTGCAAGGATCTTCAAAAACTAATGATGGTTCTCATTACTCCAGATGCGTCATATAATCAGCCTATTTGGATGGGTCAAATTATCGACACACCTGAAGTAATCACAAAAAATAGTATTGTTAAGGTTGCATGGTTCAAACCACAAAAAAGGCGACACGAGAAGGAGAGCGAAAGATATAATGGATGCCTAGAGAAAACATGGTCTCCCAATCAAAAAGACCCAGCATGTTTTATAAATGTTAAATCCATTCGATATGGGTGGATGTCAAGAAGCGTTGATAAAGTCACGATTAACAAAACTGCAAGGGAATGTATGTTTTCTGAAGCTTAAAGCAATTACAAAATTATAAAATATCATATATTTAATATTCATAATTATTATAAACTCTTTAATAATAGTACCAAATTGTATACTTAACTATATAAATTTAAAAAATGATATGGAAGATTGACTATATTATTATAGGATTTATATATATATATTATTACTACTACAAATTTTTAATTAATAATGTTATATTTAAATATTAATATTTTAATAACAACATCAATATTTATATAATGTACCTCTTATGCTCTTCCTTAATTGTTATATTAGGCAAATATATTATATAATTTAATACTTCTACTTTTATAATGTTATTAATTTTTGTTCAATGAATGCTATAATTTATTAAAGGGTAGAATACAAAATAGAATATTCTAAAGAATATTCTTTTTCAAACATATATTCTAAAGAATATTCCTTTAATATTAGAAAATGCTAATTAAATAGCTAAAATTGCTAATTATTAGGAAATGGGACTATAGCCATGCCCATTTTAGTTACAATTGCATATTAGTCAATCTTCCATATTTTTTATAAATTTATATAATTAAGGAAACAATTTGGTACTATTATTAAAGAATTTATTATAATTATGAATATTAAATATACTATATTTTGTAATTTTGTAATTGTTTTAAACTTCAGAAAACTTACATTCTCTTACATTTTTATTAATTATGACTTTATCAATGCTTCTTAACATTCACCTATATCAAATAGATTTAACATTTATAGAACATGCTAGGTCTTTTTTATTGGAAGACCATGTTTTCTCTAGGTATCCAATATACCTTTCACTCTCCTTTTCATGTCGCCTTTTTTATGGTTTGAACCATGCAACCTTTACCATACTGTTTTTTGTGATAACTTCAGGTGTGTTGTCGATTGACCCATCCAAATAGACTGGTTATATGACACATCTGGAGAATGAGAACGATTATTAGTTTTTAAAGATTCTTGTAGCAATCAAAAACATGGTTTAGGTTTTGGGTTCTTTGTTTAACAAAGTGTGGGGTTTGCACTTCCACACCACTATTTGGCTTCTATGTCGTTTTGTGCTATTGATTGTCATTTTAATCTCTTCTCATCACCTTGTTTTAGGCCAAAAAGGGTGTTATAATTCTGTACTTGTGATAACATGCCCTTTTAACTCTCAAATAATAATCTCCCAATAGTCAATTACATGTTTATATAGTTTTGAGTAACCAATTGCCTTATCAAAATTCTTTGGCATCGATTTTTGAATCCATATCACATTTTTTTGATGCCATCAATAATAAGCCCTCGTTCCTGGGTATGGTTGTCCTTATGGAGAAGTGGCTTTCCATCCTCTCACTTTTGAAGAGCATTAAGCCCAGTGATTAAATCTGTAGTCGAAAAATGTTACAGAAATGTTTAATTACTAATCTAATTACTAGTTTATTAATTATTAATCTAGTTTAATTACTAATCCATAGCATTTTTACCTACGGCATATATCACTTATTAAACCTTCTTTTAGTAACCATTTATGTTCTAATGACCGTAACTTATGCTACATAATAGGTATACCATCTCTTATGGAAAAAAAAAAATTGTAATGGCATAAGTGTGACCAATTAAAAATTGCTCCCCTCTTTTATATTACTCCTTGAGAAACATCATATGCAGTAAGGTAAGTGCACTTGTTCTTTTTATAGAGTTGGAGACCTTACTAAAGAACGCATCAATATCTTCATGAGTGTGACCAACCATAAGGAAACTGAGCGTGATTGTCTTAAACACACTTTTTGGCAACAAGCATTGACAAGTATGCTAATACATATCTAGAAAATAAAAGTAATTAAAACCCTTAAACTAAAATGATTTACCTATTTTTGTTCTCGCTTACACAATTATCCATTTATAAAAAGCAAATGATGACGAAGAAGCTTATTTTGATGTTGAGACACATATACACTATGTGAACTAGATCCCTCCATTGAATTAGAATTCTCAACAAGACCATCTGTTTTCTGTGCAGGCTGTTGATAGTGCCTCTCATGTTCCCAAGTAGCCTCAAGTGCAGACTTGTTCATGAGAGCATTATGTAAAGATTGAAGGTGTTGTTTCTTCACTTTGAGATCACCCATAGAACTTGTTTATGAGTGGGCTTTAAGATTTCTAAAACACATGGCCAACGACCCAATAGTGAAATTGGAGTCACTAGACCTATGTAGAAGTGAAAAGTGTCCATGTGTTAGCACACATGTCAATAAAATCAGAAGTTTCATGACATTTCCAAGGCACTTTGGTGTTGCAACTAGCTCTGGAATGCTAGTCTTTTAAATAATCCATTTTGTCGTGGTCAAACACAAATATTCTAATGGGCGTGACACATACATGTGGTGTGCATAGTATTGAGACTGGCAAGTTTGTTGTGCAATCATGTGGGCTTCCATATTCTTTTGAATAGTAATGATCTCCATCAAGGTTTTTGCACAAGCCTTTACAACATTCAATGATGTATAAGTGTCACACTTGGAAAAGTTAGAGTGTTTTACAATCTCCACATCCTTAAAATGAGTATTTCATATGTTGTTAAAGGTACCAATGCAAATTGCTTGGAGCCCCATGAAACTGAGGCACTTGTTCACATGTTCACACAGTTTCAATTGAGTGTAGATTGAAGGCAAAACCTTAAGATTTTCCCTGACCCCTGCATTTGTGCTTTGGCATTTGTGAAGCATCCTGTCTGCATTTGCTTCCACAAAAGCCTTGAGTATTTCTATGGCTGCCAGAATGTGAGAGCGGGTTTTGATTAGGCGAGTGTTCCTATGTACTAAGGTGCGCTCTCCATTTAGCCACTCATCCCTTTAGCAGTAGAACATGGTCTTTGGGATCTCATATATAATGTACCAAGCTTTGAAGCAGATGGCCACCTTATTAAATACCATGGATGTACTCTGATAACTTGTGTCCAAGGCCATTCCATCAATACACCCAGTTAGTGCAGCATGCCTTTTGCTTTTTGGTAAGCATACAAAAGGCATGTCTACATTGGGTAATTTCATTCCGGTTTGCCATCTGATAACACTTCTTCTTGCAACAGTTAATCATGAAAATGCTAGGGATCCATCTTAACCCTCTTGCTGAAACTTGTTGGGGCAGATCTGCAACCCATGAATCATATGTTTCTTACTATAGGACCAATGTAAGGAACTTCTTCAAACATGGGTTGTCCTTCTGGGTTGTTATTAACCTTGGATATGTTGAACCATCTGGCCGTTTTAATTTAAATGTTTACCACCTCATAAGGGATCCAGGATGCAATGTGCCATTAGGTGAAACCTTTATCACAACTACACCCATGAAGTAAGCCTTAGTTTCTCTTCTGATATGGCTTCCATTGAATTTACAATTGTGATGATGCCCCTCTTAACCTTGATCTCATGAAGAAAGAGAATCACCTTATCCATCACAACAAGCAATCCATTATCTTGTGAACTCGTACTAATATTTGTTTGTGACTTTGCATTCTTTATGTTAGCCTTGACTTCATCCACATTCCACAATACATGAGAACCCTCTTCAAATTCCATTCCAAGAACCTCAACATGCTTGCAAATGGTGTTCACCCATACATACACACAAGACCCTTGGGCAATATTGTGACATGATGCATTATCATCTCAAACTTCCACAGTTTAAGTGTCAATTATCTCATTGTTCCGAAGAAAATATATTTTATTTCCAATATTAAACATATTGTCCTGCACATAAATAATTGTGTCATTTATGATATTTGTTTATGCAATATGCAATAAAATATGAATCGAGGGTGCTTAATTTATATGCGTGTGAAATAACATATAATTATATATAGGGATAGATTCTCATGCTTGATTAATAAAAATGGTGGCGAGATTAATCCTGCCACCCCTTCCTCACTTCCTAAAATGGTGGGTAAGATTAATCCCGCCCACAACTCTCTTCAACAGGGAAGAGGTTGGCCAGATTAATCCTGCCCACAACTCTTTCCGATAGGGAAGAGATGGCAGGATTAATCTCACTCACAAATCTCCCCGATGGGGAAGAGGTGGCGGGATTAATCCCGCCAATGCTTCCTTGACTCCTAGAATTGGGGGCAGGATTAATCCTAGCATTGATGCACGTTGTAACTAAAGTGGGCATGATACGTGAAAATGGGAATATAAAATAAATTACTAATTAATACTTAAGTTTTAATTATTAATTAATCATTTAATTAATATGTAATTAAGCCTTAAATATTAATTAATTAATTAATTAATCCTTCAATAACCTTACTTAGTAAGGAATATTCCTAAAATATCTTAGAATATTCATATTATTCTAAAAATAGTTTACAATAATGAAGAAATACTATCAAACATAATTACAAATGAAATCATTTTCTTATCAACATGTTAATTTTTTTATAAATACTTTCTTTCTATCATACAAAGAAATCTTTTCATTTTGTCTAAATCATCACTCTCCGGATTAATCAAATCATTTTGGTCAATATCTTGATGTTGTTGCCACCACTTAACACTCTCACGAATGCAATTGGGAGTTGCCATCCTTGTTAATACATAAGATGTGATAAGAGAAGGTCTGCATAAAGGCTCATCTAAAAACTGACGTTCCTTAAGAATAATATTATAAAGCGCCCGGTTGCTATCCTTCATTTTATAAAATTCAATATCACGAGAAAGAAAAGCTTCAGGAAATGTATGATACGGTGGATACTGCTCACAAAAATTTTCGAGATTCTTCTTTCTGAGGCACGTATCCAAGTAGTTCACTAGCTCATCCATGATATCGATATCAGAATATGGATCGAAAGTGATTGGATGAATACAAGCAATGTTTTGGTTGAGCATAGCCTTCTGAGGAGAGTCGTCTACTACTAAGATATGTGCATTCTTCGTTATCCTTAAGCGACTGATCTCCCCATGAGTCCCAATTATTCTTTCATTCTTGAAGAAGTATGGCTTGCTTTCCTTTCTTATATTGTGAAATTCGAGAGGTTTATACACATTCGCTGGTCAAAAATCCAATCTTTACGAATCACCTCTTCTGCAACACTACAATGTTTCTTAAGTAAACTCAACAGCGGTGTTAAGTTATGAATCTGCATGCATGACCAAATCCCCACAAGCGCACCCATCTCCTTAAGCTTTTGAAAGAGACGATCCAACCCTGGACGAAAAATAATATCATATCGAAATTTACCATGACAAGGAATGAAATCTCCTTGTTTGATTTCTGTTTTTCTATCCTCGGGCCTTTGTCGATGAAGCAGAACACCATTGACATCCAACAACACAATATGGCCATGAGTAACATGAGATAGCGTTGCCTCTTGAATACTTTGCAAATCACTTGTTTGCTCCCTTTCACATTTATCCGTTGCCACTATTTCGTTGCCTATCCCTTCATCATTTAATTGTACATCATCCTTACAAGATTCAGATATTGCATGCGCTGAAGAAATTGATTTCGGAACTGAAGCCAATAAAAATGATGATGCAAAAACTGAAGTGGCCCCCATGGTAACGATGTTTTGAGCTGCATTATTATCCATTTCCTGCATGAACTCTGTCATTCTGACATGTGGCACAAGAAATTGTCGCCAAACCCCTCTCTTACCTCATGGCAATGCTGAAAATCCATGTTCTCAATTATTTCATTACATCTGCAAAATGATAATTAGCTGACCTTAAAATTATCAAGGTATATTATTTACCTTGTTAATGTGTGACCCATGTTTGAACTAAAAGCTTCATTAATCCTTGAGAATTTATTTTCTGTACAAATATAAAAGAAATATACAAAAATGCCTTATGTTACACTCATTTACAACTATTCATCACTCTATCAATTCATTATCAATTCTTCTTCGCTATTACCTTCTGAATGAGGCGAAGAAGGTCTAAGCCGCTTGTGAGATGGTTCAAGATCTTCTGCATCTTCTATTGATGTTTCCATGGGTCCTGGAGTGTGCGAATGTTCTGTACTCCTCGAGATAACTTCCGGTCTAATATCTGATTGATGTTCGTTCTCAGACTCCGAGATTGAACCAGATTCACCTTCAGAGCTATCGCACTTATCTGGAGGGAACTTTCTCAAATACGCCTTTATGGATCGTTGGGGTACTCAGTTGAGACCCAATCTATCCACTTGTTCAGGTCCTCAACCATGGTCTTATCCTTCTCAACGGCAAACACACATGTATGCCGAAGGTAACACTCCTTCAAGACGGACCCCCTAGTGCAGTAGTCAAAAACCCACGCATCACTGTGAGGACCCCTGATCAAGTTGACGATGCTCCGTGCCGCTTGACTTGTAATGTTTGGATAACGTACATTGCCGAATACGTCACTCATACCTATCGGTGTATCGGATGGAGGTTCAGGGCCGTTGGAGTGCAAACAGATGCCTGGCCAGTCATTTGGAAGCTTGAAATTGTTTGGCGCATTCCTAACAACCAAGTGAACAACGTATCAATGCACTTGGGATTAGCATCGTTCATATAAAATCCTGTCCAACGATGTCTATTCTTCTTGGCGAAGGCGAAGGCAAAAGTATCGGTGACATGAGCAAGAATCAAGAAATAAATACCTGAAAAAGTAGGTATCAGTGAAGAGCGCAAGCATGAATTCAATAATAAATACCTTCTATGTATATGCTTGCACGGCTAAGTTTCTCCACCAGATCCTCTAGTGCCCTATCTGTCGAAAGATTTTTTGACACCCGCCGATCCATCACGAACAATTGAAACGGTTTCCTACAAGCAGTGATGTTACCCCATAAAGTCTCCGAATCTAACAACAAACATCTGTAGGGCTTGTCGTGATTCGTAGCATCCTCCTTTATAAGGTTCAATTCGGTTCTCCGCTGCTGAAGGACTGCCATAAGAGAAGGCGTCATCCCAATGTTCTCCTTTTTGGCGTTGGCGTGCAATAGATTCTTGCCTAGATCTTCCGATTGGTTCACCCATTCGACAAGCATATCATCGTTCGTCACATGCAAATATTTGCTGACCTCTTCATATGTTGAAGTCGAGGTCCAACCCAGTTTGTGGCAGTGTATTCCCAACCACTCCTTGAAATGCCTGACCGTCTTCAACTCCATTGCCTTGAGATGAAAAGGAGAGGTTGGGCTGCTGTTATTAATTTGTAGTTTGCCATCGATCACCAAATCAGCCAAGACTTCCATCTCCTCCATCGTTGTTCCATTTAAAGGCTTCAACCATGTGAGCTTGAAATCGTTGTCTACATCCTTTGTAGATTGAACAGACTTAGCCTTCGGCGTCTTACTGGGTTTCTTTGCAGACTTTTCTGAGGGCTCCCCTTCACTTGTCTGCTTCTTCTTCAGTGTTCCTTTTGAAAAGGATTCCATAATCCCCAACCATTTGGCAAAGATCCTATCTTCGGGGCAAGAAATCAACATCATCAGAAATGATGTTTCCTTCCCGCCCACCTGGGCAAAATCAACTGCTGCAATTTCTTCAACTCTCTGAGGAAAAAACAGATTAATATACCGGCGAGATAAATCCCGCCCAAACAATTTGCTTACCCGGTATTCCGCAGATTGTGTATTCCCTGCGGTAGCTCTTTGTGGTCGCTGAAGAGATTCCCACACGGCTCGCGTGTGTTTAAACTTCTCCCATATTTTGCTGTTGTAGTGGTTGGTGTCGGCAGCGTCCCATTCCGCCGATAACTTATGGTACTGCTCGATTGTGAGATTCGGCTTAGCTAAAAACGCCGATCTTTTTGTCAGCTTCTCACGGGTATGCTCGGAAAGTTTTGTTGCCATCGTTCCTTTGTTGTGTTCATCGAGAAGTCGTTGGGCTGCCGTTATTGTGTGCTGGCCACTAATGATGTAGTACTTGATAGATCTTTTATTCTCCGTCTGAATCTTCATGAGTTGTTCTGGTGTTGTGATCCAGACTTTGTCAGCACCCTTCCTTCTTTCATAGTATGGACACAAAACAGCATTATGTGGAACGGTATAAGAATTGTCGTCCTTCATCTTCTCCATGAGCTCAGCTACACGTTCCTGGTTGAGTGGCCTGTAATTGAAGTTTGGGTTGACGCTGCAATATTTAACCCTACAAGGATAAATCTTATCATCCAACATCATTTCCTTGTGACTTATTGCAGCATGAGATGCCACAGGTGCAGCTGACAAAAACGATTGATGATTTTCTTTTGCGATCCGAATCAACATGTGTGATCCCCGACTGCAGCTGTTCTAGTGTTCTCGGCACACTCTTCCAGCTCCCGAAGCTTCCTAAGCAAATTGAACGTGATCTGTAGAGAACCTGAGACCGAGCCACCTCTCAATCTCCCTTATGATGTCGCTGTGTTCTTCTTCAATGTGAAGAGGGAAGATTGCTCCACTTGCTGATTTTCTGTATTGTGAAGCAATATCTCCTGACAATACACCTACTCGATGAGTCTGAAGATCTTCGAAGTAGACATCCAGATGGATCCCCTCCATAGATGGGCTTTCGTTGAGTTGAAGAAGAACTCCAAGGTCAACATCATTAGTGAACACGTGAACGTCATTATCCACAAGTCGACAAAACCACCCGAATTAATGTTGTAACTGACGACCTCTGGATCCGAGAACGTGACATTGGATGGAACAAGGCATATCTGTCGAGCATCGTCCAATCTGGGTTCGCAGCCTGCTTTCGGGTGCTTGACTAGCGAATCTACTTTCCATTGTTTTGCTTGTCCATGAGATGTGACAGAGGTTAATTTGACAGCAACCATGGTTGCTCCAATGCGCTTCCCATTTATCTTAAAATATGGCCAAGTTGATTCCAGAATCCCCCTGCCCATCTCTTCTCCTGCTCTTGTCTTTAATGTCACCTCAATTCCACATCTGAATACAAAAATGATTAGTTCAAGTATCCGAGTATAACAGATTTTATTTTAATTCTTACCCAGAATTTGACGACGACTCCATACTAATGACTCGATCTCCTTGTTTGATCAAATCGTCCTTCTGCAAAATAATACACTATAAATATAAATTATATAAAAACGCACACACACTTGTATAAACCCGAATATACAAAAATAATACACAGAGAGAAGTAGACGTAATTAACTGTCCGAAGCTCACATTTGTGTTAGTGCAAAAGAAAGATAACATTTCGTTTTAGAACCACCACAAATGTGAGCTCTGGACAGTTTTACATAGATTCCTAGCTTTTACTCGAAATATTATGATAAGATGATAAAAGTAAATAAAATGAGATATGCAACTTATATATACTAATACACATATATATTCACATGGAAGGTGCGGCGGGATTAATCTCGCCACCTTTCTGGAGGCCTTGAACGGGAGTGCGGAATTAATCTTGCCACCCTTCTCGGTCTCAGAGAGAACTGGGCAGGATTTATTTCTCACACCCCTTCAGTGACTCCAGAAAGGAGGCGGGATTAATCTCGCCCACCATGTAAGTGATGGTTAAATGAATTTCCCCACCCTTCCCAGTTCTCTCCATTGTATGTTGAAAACCTTCTACGTCTCAGACAGAAACGTTTGGGATTGGTCCGACTCACCAATGGAGAAAAAAAGAAGGGTGGCGGGATTCATTCCTCCAACAGGCATTGAAGACTCGGCGGGATTAATCCCGCCGCCCAGGGCCTTCACTCGGTCCCTATGCGGCGGGATTAATCCCGCCGGACGCCAATTCCCTGCGCGGAATCGGGCGGGATTAATCCCGCCGCCTAGGCACTTCAGACAGGCCAATGGCGGCGGGATTAATCCCGCCCGATTCCGAGCAGGGAATTGGCGTCCGGCGGGATTAATCCCGCCTCCCAGGCCCTTCACTCGGGCCTTAGTCGGCGGGATTAATCCCGCCGAACGCCAATGCCCTGTGCGAAATCTTGCGGGATTAATCCCGCCGCCTAGGCCCTTCAGGCAGGCCAATGGCGGCGGGATAAATCCCGCCCGATTCCGCGCAGGGCATGCGTACGCGGCGGGATTAATCCCGCCCACCATGTAAGGGATGGTGAAATTAATCCCACCACCCTTCTCGTTCCCTCCATTGGTATTTTGTAAACCTTCTCCGTCTCAGACAGAGTTAGTCGGGATTGATTCAACATACCAATGGGGTAATGAAGGTTCCGAGATTAATCTCGCCACCGGGTAATGAAGGTTCGGAGGCTAATCCCGCCGCCCTCTCGTAATCATGCGCTCACACATATATATTGGCTGCGGCATTTTTGAACAGGGATGGGTGGGGGCGGGATTAATCCCGCCGCCCAGGAATTCACGCAGGACATGCGGCGGATTAATCCCGCCGCCCTCCGCGAAGGGCATGAGCGTGGGGCCGGATTAATCCCGCCGTTCATGTCCTGCGTGAATTCCCTGGGCGGCGGGATTAATCCCGCCGCTCTACGACAAACCAAGAGCGGCGGATTAATCCCGCCGCCCATGGCCTGTGTGAGGGGCCTCGGCGGCGGGATTAATCCCGCCGCCCATTCCCTGTAAATGCCCTGCGCGGAATCCGGCGGGATTAATCCCGCTTATTAGAACCTTCACACAGGCCATTCCGGCGAGATAAATCCCGCCGCCCATAGCCGCGTGAAGGGCTCGGCGGCGGGATTAATCCCGCCGCTCACCCATGCCTGAAGGGCCTGGCGGCGGGATTAATCCCGCCGCCATGGCCCAACCATAGCGGCGGGATTAATCCCGCCGCCCATAGCCTGCGTGAAGGGCCTCGGCGGCGGGATTAATCCCGCCGCTCACCCATGCCTGAAGGGCCTCGGCGGCGGGATTAATCCTGCCGCCATGGCCCCAACCATTATAGCGGCGGGATTAATCCCGCCGCCCATAGCCTGCGTGAAGGCCTCGGCGGCGGGATAATCCCGCCGCTCACCCATGCCTGAAGGGCCTCGGCAGCGGGATTAATCCCGCCGCCATGGCCCCAACCATATAGCGGCGGGATTAATCCCGCCGCCCATAGCCTGCGTGAAGGGCCTCGGGCGGGATTAATCCCGCCGCTCACCCATGCCTGAAGGGCCTCGGCGGCGGGATTAATCCCGCCGCCATGGCCCCAACCATATAGCGGCGGGATTAATCCCGCCGCGAGGCTATAAACCTATAGCGGCGGGATTAATCCCGCCGCTCGAGGGGCTTAGCGAGATAAAAACACACACATATATATATGTGTGTGTGTATATATATACTGGATTCAGAACAGAAAGGTAGCGGAGACTCATAATATATATGTATGTATGTATGTATGTATAGGAGTGTACGTGTGTGTGCAAGAGATAAATAAATAAATAAAATTATACAGTACTGGTACCCTAATATATGTGTGTACATAGGTATATATTGTGTGTATATGTATATCGTTGTATGCGTGTGAGCGAAACAAATAAAATCATACAGATAAACAAACACACACACACACATATATATATACACAGGAGTGTGCGTGTGTGTGCGAAAGATAAAACTAATAAATAAATAAATTATACAGATAACACACACATATATATGTGTGTATATAGATATATAATCTATAGAGAAAAGAGAGAGTCTGTGAATATATAAGCATATATATAAACTAGTGTTGTATGTATGTTATATGTATATAGGTATATATATATGTGTATATGTATATTGTGTGTATGCGTGTGTGAGCGAAACAAATAAAATCATACAGATAACAAACACACACACACACACATATACATACACAGGAGTGTGCGTGTGTGTGCGAGAGATAAAACTAATAAATAAATAAAATTATACAGAAAAACACACACATATATATGTGTGTATATAGATATATAACCCATATGAATATATAAGCATATATATAACTAGTGTTGTATATACTATTTGTTAATATGCATTGATTATATATATATATATATGTGTGTGTGTGTGTGTGTGTGTGTGTAAAGCAGTGCGCGTGTGTGGGAGAGATAGATCAATAAAAAAAATTTACAGATACTGGTACACATAATATATATATATATATATATGTGTGTGTGTGTGTGTGTGTGTGTGTGTGTGTGTGTGTGTGTAAAGCAAGATCAATAAAAAAAATTACAGATATGTATATCGTGTGTATGCGTGTGTGAGCGAAACAAATAAAATCATACAGATAAACAAACACACACCACACACACATATACATACACAGGAGTGTGCGTGTGTGTGCGAGAGATAAAACTAATAAATAAAATTATACGCACACTCCTATACATATATACATACATACACACACACACACACAGATCTCACCTGTGTGCACAGCCGCCGCCGCCGATTTCACAGCCGCCGCCTCTTGAAACCCTAAGAATATACCTAAACCCTAAAGGAATTAAATATATATCAACCCTAATAGAATATTCCTTCTGAGAATATACTTAAACCCTAAAAAGAATAAAATATAGATTCGCCCTAAACGAATATTCTTTCATTATATTATTAGCGCGTGCGTGTGCTGGGTGTATCACATACACCTCAAAAATATAAATCATGCAGGGATTTAACATGTGTGTGTCCATGAGAGTGTTAAAGTTTCATGTGTATCAATACATACATACACATTGCATATATTAATACACATAATATTATATACATACACACGTGTATACACACAAACATACACACATATTACATGGGTTTAGGGTTTAGGGTTTAGGGTTTTGGATTTAGGATGGATCATGCATGGTGTGTATGTATGAGAGAAGAGAGAGTGTTGAAAAATTATTTTGTAACACATTGCATATATTAGTACACATATATACTTACACATATTATACACAGATATACATACATAGTATATAGAGAAGAGAGAGAACAGTACATATTATGGATCATGCATGGTGTGTATTATACACACAGACAACATACATATTAGTACATAATATTAGAGAGACCGAGTACATATTATAGATCATGCATGGTGTGTATGTTTGAGAGAAGAGAGATATACATATTAACATGGATCATGCATGGTGTGTATGTATGAGAGAAAGACAGAAAGTAACACATATATACATACAAGAGTACACATATATACATACAGAGTACCATATATACATGCACACATGTATACACACATACATACATACATATTACATGAGTAAATTCATTGTGTTACATATTAGGGTTTAGGGTTTAGGGTTTGCTCCCAACAAGCTTAATATAAATATTACACATGTAAATTCAATGTGTTACATACAGTCACACAGATTGAGTACATATATCATACATGCGTTGAACATGATGTTTTCAATAAAGAACAACTTATTTCTTCAGTTTGGTTTAGGGTTGTGCATGTGTGTGCATATGTGTTTTTGTAAGTTCTTGTAATACGTGTGTAAATTTATGATTGTGTTTATATATGTGTGCAAAACAAACATCGAATAATTAAGAAAATAAAATTAATAAACACACTAGGAACATATTTTAAATTATACATAATAATATATGATTTTATCTAATATATAGCCATATATAGTTTTAATAATATATATTAATTTAATATTGATAAAAAGGTTTAACATTGAAATATTCTTGAAATAATAAGAAATTAATTGAGAAAATCCCATTAATTATACAAATGTAAATTAAGTACTCAAATAATTAACTAATAATCATCATAATCATGTTTAATATTGGAATATTCTTGGAATAATAAGAAAATAATAAAGAATATCCCATTAATATAAAAGAAGATTAATTACAAGTAATTAAGGAAATGATATTATATATATATTATTAAACTATATATGACTATATATTAGATAAAATGATGTATTATTATGTATAATTTAAAATATGTCATATGTATATTAAATTTAATATTGATAATAAGGTTTAACACTGAATATTCTTGAAAATAATAACAAATTAATTGAGAAAATCCCATTAAATATACAAATGTAGAATAATTACTGCAATAATTAAGAACAAGACTAATTTAATTATGATAATCAGGTTTAATATTAGAATATTCTTCAAATATTAATAAAATATTAAAGAAATCCCATTGATACTAGGAAATGAAAACTAAATACTCGAGTAATTAAGAAAATAATAATAATAAACAGACTATGAATATATTTTAAATGATACATAATAATATATCAATTTATTTATTGTATAAGTATATATTTATATATATATATATATATATATAATATAAATATACTTAAATACTAAGAATGTAGAATATAGTCTAAAATTTCGTAATATTAAACAGCTTGAATCACTTGAATAACATTAAATGCAATTTTAAAAATACTCATTGGAACTGGAGAGTATATATGTCAGAGTGTCGGATATTTGTGTCAACTCATCTTAAATTTTATTTTCTGTTCTTTTTAAAAAATTTGAATTTCTGACATATGTATTGTCGGTCTGACATGTAAATTTGAAAATGCATTTAATTTCCCACTCAAATTCAGATCTGGTTCTTTCTCCGGCAAGGGTTTCTTCATTTCTGTATTTTTCACTCTTTAGATCTTCTTTTTTCTTCATAGTGATCATCTCAGGAGCGAGATTAAATTGGGTGCTATTCTTTATAGGAAAGCACGGCGCCTTCAGTGCTGTTTACAAGTAAGTATTATAAACAAATTTAAAAATACTTATTAAGATTCACTCTCTTACATTCTCTCTTAAAATTACAATTTAGGGGTTTAGAAATGCATTAGGATTATAATATATTCCGTTAGGGATTTATCACGTTTAAATATCCTTTTAACTTAATATTCTAGGTTAACCGGGCGGCGGGATTAATCCGGCCATTTTTTTTCGCCTCTTTGAAGAAGTGGCGGGATTAATCCCGCCACCATCTCCCGGGCAATGCTTCTCCGCCACTGAAAAAGAGTGGCGGGATTAATCCCGTCGATAACCTTCTCAACTGATGAAGAGTTACCAGAATTTATTAGAAAGAGTTGTCGGCGGGATTAATCCCGCCAACCATTTTAGGAGGCAGGGAAGGGGTGGCGGGATTAATCTCGCCACCACTTCCCTGTTTTAAAGATTTGGGGACAGGATTTATCCCGAGATCTCTTTGAAATCATAGTTTTGGAGAGAGTTATGTGCGGATTTAATCCCGCCACCCATTCCCCGTCGTAAGAATTGTGGGCGGGATTAATCCCGCCTTGGACTCCCTCCGACAAGGAAGAGCCGGCGGGATTAATCCCGCCGCCTCTTCCTCCGACGAGGAAGGGAGTCCGGCGGGATTAATCCCGCCGACTCTCTCCGGCGAGGATGAGTCGGCGGGATTAATCCCGCCGGACTCCCTTCCTCGTCGGAGAGAGTCGGCGGGATTAATCCCGCCGGACTCCCCCCGAGGAGGAAGAGGCGGCGGGATTAATCCCGCCGGCTCTTCCTTGTCGGAGGGAGTCCAAGGCGGGATTAATCCCCGCCGACTCTCTCCGAAGGGGTTGAGTCGGCGGCGGGATTAATCCCGCCGGACTCCCTTCCTCGTCGGAGAGAGTCGGCGGGATTAATCCCGCCGGACTCCCCCCGAGGAGGAAGAGGCGGCGGGATTAATCCCGCCGGCTCTTCCTTGTCGGAGGGAGTCCAAGGCGGGATTAATCCCGCCGACTCTCTCCGAAGGGGTTGAGTCGGCGGCGGGATTAATCCCGCCGACCGTTCCTCGTCGGAGGGATTCGTGGCGGGATTAATCCCGCCCATCAGTTGTATTAATCAAACATGAGATATTATCTCTAAACATAATTATGTATTATTGCATATGCATATTATTAAGTAACCGTAATTCAGATTTCTTAAAAATATTGCATAAACAGATATCATAAATAATACAATTATTTATGTGCAGGACAATATGTTTAATACTGGAGATAAAGTATGTCTTCTTCGGAACAACGAGATAGTTGGCACTGGAACTGTGGAAGTTCGAGATAATAATGCATCATGTCACAATATTTCCCAAGGATCTTGTGTGTACGTATGGGTGAACACCATTTTCAAGCATGTTGAGGTTCTGGGAATGGAATTTGAGGAGGGTTCTCCTGTATTGTGGAATTTGGATGAAGTCAAGGCTGACACAAAATATGCAGAGTCACAAACAAATAGTAGCACGAGTTTACCAGATGATGGCTTGCCTGCTGTATGGATGAGGTGATTCTCTTTCTTCGTGAGATTGAAGTCGGAAGAGGCATCATCACAGCTATAAATCCAATGGAAGCAGTGTCAGAAGAGAAACTAGGGTCCGACTTCGTGGGTGTAGTTGTGACAGAGGTTTCACCTAATGGCACATTGTATCCTGGATCCCTCGTGAGGTGGCGAACATCTGAATTAAGACGGCAAGATGGTTCAACATATTCTGGGTTGGATTTCAATAATAACAACCCGGAAGAACAACTCATATTTGAAGAGGTTCCTTGCATTGGTCCTATTGTAAGAAAAAGGCGATTCATGGGTTGTAGATCTTCCCCTGCAAGTTTCAGCAAGAGGGTAAAGATGGATCCTACATCTTCCGAAAGTGTTACGAGCATTTCCACGATTGACTGTTGCAAGAAGAAGTGTTGTCAGATGGCAGACCGGAATGAAATTACCCAATGTAGACATGTCTTTCGTATGCTCACCCAAAAGCAAAGGCATGAGTTTGTATATGCTGCACTAACTGGGTGTATTGATGGAATGGCCTCGGACACAGGTTATCAGAGTACATCCATGGTATTTAATAAGGTGGCCCATCTGCTTCAAAGCTTGGTACAGTA
>PUQB01000433.1:192110-215127 GCA_003024785.1 Selaginella tamariscina
GAGAGAGATCTCACCTGTGTGTGAAAGAAATGGAGATTTCATAGCCACCGCCTCCGCCGCCTTTCTTCTTGAAACCCTAAAAAATACCTAAACCCTAAAAGAAATAGAATATATATTAACCCTAATCGAATATTCCTTTTAAGAATATACTTAAACCTTAAAAAGAATAAAATATAGATTCACCCTAAACAAATATTTTTCATTATATTATCATAATTTTAAATTTGTGTGCGTGTGCATGTGTGTGGGTGTATCACATACACTCCAAAAATATAAATCATGCAGGGGTTTAACATGTGTGTCCATGAGAGTGTTAAATTTTGATGTGTAGTAATATATATATACACACATAGTATTATACACATAAATATACATATATATTAGTACATAATATTGTAATATTATGTATGATGTGTATGTTTGAGAGAAGAGAGACATACTACATATTATGGATCATGCATGGTGTGTATGTATGAGAGAAGAGAGACAGACTATATATTATGGATCATGCATGGTGTGTATATTTGAAAGAAGAGAGACAATACATATTAATGGATCATGCATGGTGTGTATATTTGAAAGAAGAGAGACAATACATATTAATATGGATCATGCATGGTGTATATGAGAGAAGAGAGATAATACATATTATGGATCATGTGTGTGTATGTTTGAAAGAAGAAAGACAATACATATTAATATGGATCATGCATGGTGTGTATGTATGAAGAAGGGATTATGCATGGTGTGTATGTATGAGAGAAGAGAGAGAGTGTTAACGAATTAAAATCATACACATTGCATATATTAGTACACGTATATACATACACACGTGTATACACACAGACATACATACATATTACATGTGTAAATTCAATGTGTTACACAGGGTTTAGGGTTTAGGGTTAGGGTTTAGGATGGATCATGCATGGTGTGTATGTATGAGAGAAGGGATTATGCATGGTGTGTATGTATGAGAGAAGAGAGAGAGTGTTAACAAATTAAAATCATACACATTGCATATATTAGTACACATATACATACACACAGATATACATACATATTACATGTGTAAATTCAATGTGTTACATACACATAGACTAAGTACATATAGATCGTACATGCGTTGAACATGATGTTTCCAATAAAGAAGCAACATATTTCTTGACTTTGGTTTAGGGTTTAAACCCAATGCAAGTATTTTATTATAAATATATATATTAGTATAAAATCTTTATACTAATATAAACTAAATGCATGCACATTTTTCTAATTATTTACTCTAAACACTAAACATATGTAAGTCCCAGTGTAGAGTGTGTGTAACTATAAATTTGGTTTTGGCCACCATCTCTTTGATAGCCATGGCAGAATTAGTCTGGGCAATGCTTCTTTGCCTCTAGAAAGGAGCGGCGGGATTAATCTTGCTGATAACTCTCTCAATTGATAAAGAGTTACCTGAATTATTAAAAAGAGTTGTCGATGAGATTAATCTTGCCAACCATTCTAGGAGGGATTAATCTTGCCACCACTTCCCTGTTTTAAAGATTTGTGGACAGGATTTATCCTGAAGTCTCTTTAAAATCATAGCTTTGGAGAGAGTTGTGGACATGATTAATCCCGCCACCTATTCCCTATCGTAAGAGTTGTGGGCGGGATTAATCCCGCCACCTCTTCCTCGTCGAAGGGATTGCGGCGGGATTAATCCCGCCGTCTTCCTTGTCAGAGGGAGTCCGGCGGGATTAATCCCGCCGCCTCTCCGACGAGAAGATCGCGCGGATTAATCCCGCCACTCTTCCTCGTGGAGGAGTCAGGGGATTAATCCCGGCACTTCTTCCTCGTCGGAGAGTCCGGGCAGATTAATCCGCCGCTCTCTCCGACAGGAAGATCCGGCGGGATTAATCCCCCGATTCCCTCGCGAGAGTCGACGGCGGGATTAATCCCGCCGACTCTCTCCGAAGGGGTAGAGTCGGGGCGGGATTAATCCCGCCACTTCCTCGTCAGGGAGTCGTGGGCGGGATTAATCCCGCCCATCAGTTGTATTAATCAAAGCATGAGATATTATCTCTATACATAATTATGTATTATTGCACATGCATATTATTAAGCAACCGCAGTTCAGATTTCTTAGAAATATTGCATAAACAGATATCATAAATAACACAATTATTTATGTGCAGGACAATATGTTTAATACTGGAGATAAAGTATGTCTTCTTCGGAACAACGAGATAGTTGGCACTGGAACTGTGGAAGTTCGAGATAATGCATCATGTCACAATATTGCCCAAGGATCTTGTGTGTACGTATGGGTGAACACCATTTACAAGCATGTTGAGGTTTGGAAATGGAATTTGAGGAGGGTTCTCCTGTATTGTGGAATTTGGATGAAGTCAAGGCTGACACAAATATGCAGAGTCACAAACAAATAGTAGCACGAGTTTTCCAGATGATGGCTTTGCTGTGATGGATGAGGTGATTCTCTTTCTTCATGAGATTGAGGTTGGGAGAGGCATCATCACAGCTATAAATCCAATGGAAGCAGTGTCAGAAGAGAAACTAGGGTCCGACTTCGTGGGTGTAGTTGTGACAGAGGTTTCACCTAATGGCACATTGCATCCTGGATCCCTCGTGAGGTGGCGAACATCTGAATTAAGACGGCAAGATGGTTCAACATATTCTGGGTTGGATTTCAATAATAACAACCCGGAAGAACAACTCATATTTGAAGAGGTTCCTTGCATTGGTCCTATTAAGAAAAAGGCGATTCATGGGTTGAGATCTTCCCCTGCAAGTTTCAGCAAGAGGGTGAAGATGGATCCTACATCTTCCGAAAGTGTTACGAGCATTTCCACGATTGACTGCTGCAAGAAGAAGTGTTGTCAGATGGCAGACCGGAATGAAATTACCCAATGTAGACATGTCTTTCGTACGCTCACCCAAAAGCAAAGGCATGAGTTTGTATATGCTGCACTAACTGGGTGTATTGATGGAATGGCCTCGGACACAGGTTATCAGAGTACATCCATGGTATTTAATAAGGTGGCCATCTGCTTCAAAGCTTGGTACAGTATATACGGGATCCCAAAGACCACGTTCTACCGTCGGAGGGATGAGTGGCTAGATGGAGCGCGAACCTCAGTACATGGGAACACTCCTTGGTCAAAACCCGCTCTCACATTATGGCAGCCATAGAGATACTCAAGGCTTTTGTGGAAGCAAATGCAGACAGGATGCCTCACAAATGCCGAACCACAAATGCAGGGGTCAGGGAAAATCTCAAGGTTTTGCCTTCAATCTACACTCAATTGAAGCTGTGTGAACATGTGAACAAGTGCCTCAGTTTGATGGGGCTCAAGCAATCTGCACTGGTACCTTCAACAACATATGGAATACTCATTTTAAGGATGTGGAGATTGCAAAACACTCTAGCTTTTCCAAGTGTGACACTTGTACATCATTGAAGGCTGCAGAGGCTTGTGCAAAAACCTTGGTGGAGATCACTGCCATTCAAAAGAAGATGGAGGCCCACATGATTGCACAACAAACTTGCCGGTCTCAGTACTATGCACACCGCATGCTTTCTGTGTCACGCCCATCAGAGTACCTGTGCTTGATCCATGACAAGATGGATCATTCAAAGACCAGCATTCCAAAGCTCGTTGCAACACCAAAGTGCCTTGGAAATGTCATGAAACTTCCGATTTCATTGACAGGTGTGCTAACACATGGACACGGTTGTGAGTCATATGGACACTTTTCACTTCCACATTGGTCTAGCGACTCCAATTTCACTATTGGGTCGTTGGCCATGTGTTTCAGAAACCTTGAAGCCCACTCACAGACAAGTCCTATCAGTGATCTCAAAGTGAAGAAACAACACCTTCAACCTTTACATAATGCTCTCATGAACACGTCTGCACTTGAGGCTACTTGGGAATATGAGAGGCATTGTCAGCAACCTGCACAAAAAACAGATGGCCCTGTTGAGAGTTCAGGTTCAGTGGAGGGATCTAGCTCAAATAGTGTACATGTGTCCTCAACATCAAATAAGCTTCCTCGTCATTTGCTTTTACAGATGGATAATTGTGCAGGCGAGAACAAAAATAGGTAAATCATTTTACTTAAGGGTTTCTCAAGCTCATACTTACTTTTATTTTCTAGATATGTGCTAGCATACTTGTCAATGCTTGTTGCCAAAGGTGTGTTTGAAACAATCACGCTCAGTTTCCTTATGGTTGGTCACACTCATGAAGATATTGATGCGTTCTTCAGCAAGGTCTCCAACTCTACAAAAAGGACAAGTGCACTTACCTTACCGCATATGATGAATCTTTTTGAAAATTGCATCTCCAAAAAAAGTTGTGCTTTGCTTGTGACTGAGGTGCCAGACTTCAAAAAATTTCTCAAGGAGTATATAAAAGAGGGAGTGATTCTTTAGTTGGTCACCTTGTGCCGCTACAATTCTTTTTCTCCATACGAGATGGTATACCTATTATGCAGTACAAGTTACGGCCATCAGAGCAGGAGTGGTTACCGAAAGAGGGCTTAATGCTCTTCAAAAGTGGAGAGATGGAAAGCCACTTCTCCCAGAAGGACAACCAGACCCTATTCCATTGAGTGCCCAGCTCAAGGAACAAGAGGTTATTATTGATGGCATCAAAAAATATGTGGCATGGGTTCAAAAATCGATGCCAAAGAATTCTGATAAGGCAACTGGTTACTCAGAACTATATAAGCATGTGGTCGACTATTGGGAGACTGTTGTTCGAGAGTTGGAAGGGCCTACTGTCACAAGTACAGAATTGCAACACCCTTTTTGGCCTAAAACAAGGTGGCGAGAGGAGATTGAAATGACATCACTGAGCATAGACGACATAGAAGCCAGTAGTGATGTGGAAGTGCAAACCCCACACTTTGTTGGACAAAGGAACCAAAAACCTAAAGCATACTTTGATTGCTGCAAGGATCTTCAAAAACTAATGATGTCAAGTCACGATCTAGGAACAAAGAACTAAGCAGAATTCCGAGAACAAGGAAGTTTGACTCAAAAGCAGGACAGGGAGCAGGACAGGAACTGGAGCAGGACAGGAACTAGGAACCATGAACAAGACAAGAGAAAGAGGCAAGGAGGAGACAAAACAAGATTGATCATAAAAAGATTGGTGTTGATAGTAACTAATTGTACAACAATTAGGTCGGAGCTTTTATACTCACAACTCTAAGTTAATCTGGTCGTGAGTCTAATCTGGTCATGAGCTAAAAATAGTGACCCTTATCCTCTAGGCATATCCTGTAGTATATCCTATAGGTATATCCTGTAGGAATATCTTGCAGGCACATCCTTGTAGGTATATCCTATAAGAATATCCTGTAGGTATATCTTATAGGAATATCCTGTAGGCATATCCTGTAGGTATATCCTATAGGCATATCATGTAACTCGTATCCTGTATCCTGCATCTTGTATCGGGTTATGACAACACCTCCTTCTAAGGATGAGTTCCACGAGTCTTGGGACCTGGTTTAGCAGGATAACGCCAATGAAAAGCAATAACTTTGGAAGAAGCATGGAGTAAATTGAATGCAGGTTCCTAAGTGCGATCGGTAGGCAAATAACCTTTCCAATCCACCAAGTATTGAAGTTGGCAGCGATGAAGACAAGAATCAAGGATGGCTGCAACTTCGTACTCAAGTTCACCGTCAATGACCACATGAGGGGAAGAGAAGAAGCACGACTAGGAAGAGAAGAAGCACGATTAGGAAGAGAAGAAGGATGATATGACTCCAACAAAGAGGTGTGAAACACAGGATGAAATTTCACCGTAGATGGTAACTCGAGTCGGAAAGCTACAGGATTGACCTCAGCCGCAATTCTGTAAGGGCCCAATCGTTGAAAATCCAATTTAGAAGAAGGCCTGTTTGTGCGAATATGCCAACGAAGAAGCCACACGAGATCACCAATCTTGTATGCATGTTGTCAGTTGACGATGAGCATCAACATGACGCTTGTATCGTTCCTATGCCTGTTGAAGATGAACCCGGAGATCCTCATGTACCTGACGAAAATGCTGGAGACAATCCTGTACTACAAGAGCGGAAAAAAGAGAAGCAGGAGGAGCAAACTTAAAACGTGGATGGTAGCCTGTAAGAGCAAAGAAAGGTGTTGGCCTGTAGATGCGTGAATGGAGTTGTTGTAGGCAAACTCCGCCATTGGAAGAAGGTCCAACCAGTTGTCCTGTTGGTAATTGATGAAGTAGCGAAGATATTGCTCCAAGGTCTGAATCGTGCGTTCTGACTACCCATCAATTTTGTGGTATCTTGAAGAAAGGTTCACTTTAACTGTAAACTTCGGAGAAGTTCTCGTCAAAACTTGGACATGAAATGTGGGCCTTGATCAGAAACAATGCTCTCAGGAAGACCATGGTGTCGGAATACTTCGCGGATCACCAACTCAGCGGTTGTCTGGCCTGTAGCAGTCTTGTAACATGGTAGGAAATGAGCCTGTTTGGTGAAATGGTCAACCACACAAGAATTGCATCAAATCCATGAGAAGGAGGAAGATCTGTGAGGAAATCTATAGAAATGGATCTCCAAGGAGCAGAAGGAACAGGAAGAGGACAAGAAGACTAGAGGGCGCGTGACGAGGCATCTTCGATGTTGGAGGTGTCACAACTCCGTACAAACTTGTCCACAAAACCTCGCAACCTAGGCCACCAATAATTGTGAGTCACCAACTCAACTGTCTTGGCCACACCAAAATGTCCTATAGCGAGGTATCATGACAATCCTGTACCACATGAGTCCTACAAACACCAACAGGAACGTACAGGAGACCTTTCCGGTACATGAGTCCGTCCTGTATGGCAAACAACTTATAGTCTGTACATGAACTAGAGGAAGAAGAACTTGCAATGTTAGAACTAATGTGTGAAAGCACATTCCTTGCCAAGTCGTCTGTAGCCAATTACAAACGGATGTCCTGTAGAGTGTGGAATCTGCTGGAGCCTGATGAACTTGTAGTGCTGCAAGCCGAAGTCGATTAGGACCCAACAACACTTGCTTTTGACAGTTATATGCAGGATCGCCCGGGTCGGTGCAAGGTATGAGTGCCTAGACAATGCATCTGCCTTTTGCCATTTTGAAAACTAGGCCTATAGATGATGACGAAATCAAAATGTAATAGGAACTCTGCCCACCTAGCCTGTCGTCGATGAGAACTCGAGCCGTTTGAAAATACTCCAGGTTCTTGTGATCCATAAGAACTTGTACAGGATGCGCAGCACCTTCTAGGAAATGTCGCCACTCCTCAAACGAATTCACAATGGCCTTGAGTTCCTTGTTGTGAATCTCGTAATTGATCTTCGCCGAAAGAAACTTATGAGAGTGAAAAGCTATAGGATGAAGCAACTTGTCTTCTCCAACTTGTGATGGAACAGATCCTACTGCAAAATCTGAGGCATCTGCTTCAACAAGAAGGGACAAGAAGGATCAGGATGTGCTAAAATTGGAGCTGTCGTGAAGGCGTCCTTAAGTGTTGTGAATGCATGTTCCGCCTTGTCGGACCAAGAGAACACTCCTGTGCGCTTGGTGAGTTTCGTGAGTGGAAGTACATGCTTGGAGAAATCCTGTATGAAACGCCTGTAGAAGTTTGCAAAAGCCAAGAAAACATTATACGTCTCGTACAGACTTGGGCCTCTCCCACTTCGTGATAGTCTTCACCTTGTGCATGTCCATGGAAACGCCAGCAAGAGAAACAATGTAGCCAAAGAAGTCCACAGTATCCATGTCAAAGAAACACTTCTCCAACTTCGCATACATGCCATGCTCGCGAAGCCTCTGTAGGACTAATCTACATGCTTGTCATGAGCCGCTTGGTCCTTGGAGAAAATCAAAATGTCATCGAGGTAGATTACCAAAAACTAGTCCAAGAAGTCATGAACGATGTCGTTCATCATGTGTTGGAACATGGCTGGGGCATTGGTAAGTCCGAAAAGCATCACCGTGTATTCGAAGTGTCCATACTTTGTACCCTAGATGAATCCGTACAAAGATTGTAAGCCCCTCGTAAGTTGATCTTCGTGAACATCTTTGCTTCTTGCAACCGATCGAGAAGTTCTGAGATCAATGACAATAGGTATCGGTTCCGAATGGTGACTTGATTCAAACCTGTATAGTCCACAACCAAACGTAAACTCTATTTTTCTTCTTGAAAAAGAAGATAGGTGCTCATGTAGATGACTTTGAGTGACGAATGAAGTTGGATGCCAAGTTTTCCTCAATGTATTGACAAAGAGACCTCCAATTTTGTAGGTGACAGTGTATAAATTGGTCCGAACGGTGGAGTCTTTCCTTTCACAAAATCGATAGGACAGTCGTAGGACCTGTGAACAGGAAGAACTGCAGCCTTGTGCTTGTCAAAAACATCTGAAAGGAGTGATACTTGGATGGCAGGGAAGAAGGAGGAGAAGAAGAAATAACAGGAGAAGGAGATTGAAAAACAGGGGAGTCAGATATAGAAAGGTAGAAGAGGACGTAGGAGTTACTTAGAAGGCAAAAAGATGAAAAGGAGCAGAATTAGTGGCAAGTTCATGCATGGTAGTGGTAAGAACTCGGAGAGGAGAAGGAGGGAGCTGTGATTGAAAAAGAGGAAGAATCTTGGGGGGTGGAACAAAAGAAGAGTAATGAAAAGAGGCAAGATTGGGAGAAACATGTGTGGATATTGACAAGTGGAAGAATCCTGTACAGAAGTCCGTGGATGCACAGGAGTGAGGAGAGCTTGTGAGTGTGCTGACAAACCAATAGTAGGTGGATCTTGTTGAGGAGGAACCTTTAACACTAATACAGGATTGGAAGAACCCTGTACAGGAATTTGCGAACTTACAAGAGTGGAGAGAGCTTACGGATGTGCTGAGGAACTGACATGAGGTGAATCCTGTCGAGGAGGAGTCTTCAACACTGATACAAGAACAGGCACGGTCAATCCTGTAGCTTGTACTGCCTCAAACACTAAGGATGTATCCTGCACACAGGAAGGTATAGGATTGATCCTAATTGCTGGAGAGGAAAATGTGAGTGTCCTAGACCTCCAATCGATCTGAGGATTTACAACAACGAACTATGGCATGCCCAAAATGATGGGAGTCGACCGAGTCTTGAACAAGTTGAAGGAAATCGAACAGTTGAATGCGCCATGACTGCAAGAGAGAGGTTTGGTAGCATGGGCAACTGCACTAAAGCAATCAGACGACCATTAATCATCTCTACAGGAACTACACGCTTCAACTTCACCATCGGAATGCCATGTTGAGTTGCAAAAGTGTCATCCATGAAGCATGCATTTGCACCAGTGTCTAACAGGGCAAACTCCTTGAGCTCTTGATTATTGAGATGAATGTGTACAGGAAACTTAAGTGATGGAATGTATAAGCAGCAAATGGAGCTTGCACCTATGTCCAACTTCGTGGCTCATAAACAAAGTGGACATTGAAGTTTTCTGACTGAACTTCAGCTTCAACTTCACGCGTCTTGAACTTCCTGGCTTTAATAGGACATTCCGCCGCCTTGTGTCCTGCTTCACCACAATACAAACATAGATTCTCACTGCAGCGACATTGCTTCTCAGCCGGAAAGTGAGCCACGCTTATATTTTTCAACCTCCATAGGAACTACTCAAGAAGGTGTTGCAGGAGTATGTACCACAGCTGCAGGATTGGTTTGTGACGGGATTTTTCCTGACGACGCTCGAACAAGCGGTTGTCACATCGAACGGCCTGTTGCATGATCCCCGCTAATGTTTGAGCATTCGATAACGTAAGGAGAAGGTCCTTCATGTCATCCCTCAACCCAAAACGGAAGTGTTCAATCAATGAAGTCTCGTCCAATGGAATGTTCGTGCAAAGTTGCTGAAATTCGAATGCATAGACGGAAGCTGGTCGAGATCCTTGTGTGAGTTTTCGTAACTTCGTGCATGCGGAACGGTACTTATCGGGATCTCCAAAGCAAGCTTCAAAAGTAGCCATGAAACCTTCAAAGTCTTCCATCAATGGGTCGTCACTCTCCAGCAAAGGGGCAACCCAAGCCCGTGGAGATCCAACTAGTAGGGATGCCAAAAGGTCAACCTTTTATGCATTAGTCGAGTAGCGGCGTGGTTGCATGCGGATCAAAAGCCTGATTTAATTCAGGAACCCTTGGAAATCGGCATGATTACCATTGAACTTTTTCGGCATGCTGATTTTTCGGCTCCGAAGAAGTGTTCGATTGAGAGGAAACCATGGATGCTTGAGAGAGAGCTTGCACAGCAGCCTTGGAGGATGCATCAGCAGCTACATGCGCCGCGTTGGTGGAACCTTGCAAATCTATGACCACTTGGTGCAAAGTGGCAAGCTCATGAAGCAATATTTGGTGCTTGCGTTGAAATTGCTCAAAATCGGCCATGATCTATGAAAGAAAAAAGGAAGAAAACAAAGGAGAAGAATCAAGGAAAAAAAGTAGTTAGAAATCGGAAAGCTATGAAAGTAATTACTATCAAATTGTCAAGCACGATCCAGGAACAAGGAAGTGAGCAGGATTCCGAGAACAAGGAAGCTTGACTCAGAAGCAGGACAAGGAGCACAACAGGGAGCAGGACAGGAACTGGAGTAGGACAGGAACTAGGAACCAAGAACAAGACAAGAGCAGGAGGCAAGGAGCAAGACAAGACAAGATTGATCAGAAAGATTAGGAATATCCTATAGGTATATCATGTAGGAATATCCTATAGGTATATCATGTAGGAATATCCTACAGGCACATCCTGTAGGTATATCCTATAGGAATATCCTGTAGGCATATCCTATAGGTATATCCTATAGGCATATCCTGTAACCCGTATCCTACATCTTGCATCTTGTATCGGGTCGTGACAAATAATGGTCCTCATTACTCCAGATGTGTCATATAATCAGCCTATTTGGATGGGTCAAATTATTACACACCTGAAGTAATCACAAAAAATAGTATGGTTAAGGTTGCATAATTCAAACCACAAAAAAGGCGACACAAAAAGGAGAGCGAAAGATATAATGGATGCCTAGAAAAAACATGCTCTCCCAATTAAAAAGACCCAGCATGTTTTATAAATGTTAAATCCATTCGATATGGGTGGATGTTAAGAAACGTTGATAAAGTCACGATTAATAAAACTGCAAGAGAATGTATGTTTTCTGAAGCTTAAAACAATTACAAAATTATAAAATATCGTATATTTAAATTCATAATTATTATAAATCTTTAATAATAGTACCAAATTGTTTACTTAACTATATAAAATTATAAAAAGATATGGAAGATTGACTATATTATTATAGGATTTTGTATATTAGGCCTATATAATCTTAAATATAATATATTATATAATTTAATACCTTCTACTTTTATAATGTTATTAATTTTTGTTCAATGAATGTATAATTTATTAAAGGGTCGATTACAAAATAGAATATTTTAAAGAATATTCTATTTTCAAACATATATTCTAAAGAATATTCCTTTAATATTAGAAAATGCTAATTAAATAACTAAAATTGCTAATTATTATGAAATGGGACTATAGCCATGCCCATTTTAGTTACAACTTGCATACTTATAGGAGTGGAGAGAGTTGCAGATGTGTTGATGAAGGGACATAAGTGAATCCTATCGAGGAGGAATCTTCAACACTGATACATGAACATGCACGGTCAATCTTGTAGTTTGTTCTGCCTCAGACACTAAGATCATATCCTACACGCAAGAAGGTATCTTGACTGCTGGAGAGGAAAACGTGAGCATCCTAAAACTCCAATCGATCTGAAGATTTACAACCACGAACCATGGCATGCCTAAAAACAATGAGAGTCGTTCGAGTCTTGATTAAGTTGAAGGAAATCGAACAGTTGAATGCGCTATGAGTGCAAGAGAGAGGTGTGGTAGCATGAGTAACTGCGCCAAAAGCAATTAGATAACCATCTGTAACTTCTACAGGAACTGCACGCTTCAACTTCACCACCGGAATGCCATGCTGAGTTGCAAAAGTGTTATACATGAAACATGCATTTGCACCAGTGTTTAACAAGGCAAACTCCTTGAGCTCCCAATTATTGAGGCAAATGTGTACAGGAAACTTGAGTGATGGAATGGTGTGAGCAGCACCAATGGAGTCTGCACCTATGTCCAACTTCGCGGCTCCTAGACGAAGTGGACATTGAAGTTTTCAACTGGACTTTAGCTTCAACTTTACGCATCTTGAACTTCCTGGTTTTAATAGGACATTCTATCACCTTGTGTCCTACTTCACCACAATACAAGCATAAGTTCTCACCGCGACGACGTTGCTTCTCAAATTGTATTTATCAACCTCCATAGGAACTACTCTAGAAAGTGTCATAGGAATATGTGCTACAATTATAAGATTGGCTTGTAGGTATTGATGGGATTTTCCCTAACGACGCTTGAATAAACGGTTGTCGCAGCGAACAGCCTGTTACATGATGTTCGTTAAGGTTTGGGCAACTGGTAACATAAGGAGAAGGTCCTTCACATCATCCCTCAACCCAAAATGAAAGTGTTCGATCAATGCAATCTCCCATGGAATGTTCGTAAAGTTGTTGAAATTTGGATGCATAGATGGAAGCTGGTCGGAATCCTTGTGTGAGCTTCCTTAACTTTGTGCATGTGGAACGATACTTATCGAATTTCCAAAGCAGGCTTCAAAGGCAACCAAAAATCCTTCAAAATCTTCCATCAATGGGTTGTCACGCTCCAACAAAGGGGCAACCCAAGCCCATGGGATCCAACTAGTAAAGATGCCAAAAGGCCAACCTTTTGTGCATCAATTGAGTAGCGGCGTGGTTGCATATAAATCAAAAGTCTGATTTGATTCAGGAAACTTTGGAAATCGGCGCGATTACCACTGAACTTCTTAGCATGCTGATCTTTGGCTCTGAAGAAGAGTTGATGAAGAGAAACCACGAATGCTTGAGAGAGAGCCTACGTAGCAGCCTTGGAGGATGCATCAGCAGCTGCATGCGCTGCGTTGGTGGAACCTTGCAGATTTGTGACTACTTGGCGCAAAGTGGCTAGCTCATGAAGCAACATTTGGTGCTCACATTGAAATTGCTCAAAATCTGCCATGATCCGTGAAAGAAAGAAGGAGAACAAGGGAGAAAACAAAAAATAACTGAAAATCAAGGAGCTATGAAAATAGTTATTATCAAACTGTCAAGCCACGATTCAAGAGCAAGGAGGCTTGACCCAAGAGCAAGGAGGCTTGATTCAAGAGCAGGACAAGAACTAGGAACAAGACGAGAACAAGAGGCAAGGAGCAAGACAAGAACGATTGTAAATGATTGGTGTTGATAATAACTAATTATATAACAATTAGGTCAGAGCTTTTATGCTCACAACCCCAAAAGCTAATCTAGGCATGAGCTAAAAATATACTCCAAGAGCTAATCTAGTCATGAGCTAAAAAAATGTCCTTTATCCTGTAGGTATATCATGTAAGCATATCTTATAAGTATATCATGTAGGCATATCTTATAGGTATATCATGTAGGCATATCCTGTATCCATATCTTGTATCATGTATCATGTATCGAGTCGTGACAGTAGACATATCCTGTATCCCATATCCTGTATTGGGTTGTGACATAGAGGGGTTGTCCTTGCCTACTTTTCTGATGACTCCGTGGGTTCTTGCTGTTCCCTTTGGTTGCCCTGACTTGATCCGATCCACTCTCCCTCCCCTGTCTAGAGCTATGCCGGTATTGAAGTCGTATTTTAGCCAATCAAACCGGCGGTCATGATACCGATATGACCGGCCATGGAAAGCTTTCGCTTGGACCCAACCCGAATTTTGTAGATCCTGCTAGTGACAACCGGAACCATGTACTACTTAAGGCAATTTGCCCAGTTCACCACAACTCCTTCCCAGGCCCTATAGAGGCCGTTCGCCAACCGCCTAGTGATTTGTCTCCTTATTCTTCCCATAAACATGAAAGCCACTAGTGCTATAAACTCAGTCGCTTCCTCTTTTTCATGTATGCCCCGTAATGCCTCATTCTCTATGGTGGTGGACCTCTGTGGCTCCGTCTCCAATAATTCTCCTACTACGAGGTCGTTCTCTCATAGTTGAAATACCGTCACTAGCTCGTTGAACATTATATGGAAGATTGTGCTACCTCCTAAGCTGAACCAAATCCCTCTCCACCCGGTCTTTCTAATCACCACTTCCGCAGACTAGATGAATTACTTAGCTCTCTTGGTGAATCCCGGATTCTTCACTTCTCCCCATGGAAGGTTGAAGAATTCGTCTAGGTGCAACTATCTCATGACCTGCCGAATGTCAAGTCAGTCAATCAACTCCTTGAACCTAAAATACTTGGGTGACACGAGTTCCATTGTCCTCTCCTGGCTTTCAATGGAGACGCGAATCTTGTGGATGACTACTGGCCTATTCCGCTCTGTCCAGTCTATCATCATGGTGGTTGAAGTATTGCACTATACATCTCATTCCCAAGTACTACTGACGTGGTGGTCCTCATGACATCCTCTGAAGTGACTAGCACGACTATCCTTGCGCCCAGATACGCAATGATGGTGCCACTCGACCATCATTGCCTTATGCGTGTGGTCCATCCTCATAGATCATGTGACCCTGTGAGCTGGCCACACGTGTGTTTGGAAGTCTTCCTCCCAGCCGCACCCTCCTTACTGCGCTTCCTTGGGGTTCCATGTCATGGTGGCTACCTTTCCCCGGGGTGTCTTGGTTTGAACTCCATCTGGGTGGATGTTCGGCCCAACACGGTTACTGTCGACTATCTGTTGCAGCGCTTGTCCGTTATTGCTGCTTGTTGTGACCCTGATAATGTCTGGTGAAGCCCACTCTAGTCTTAACCATAGGGCCTTTCCAATTTGTCCCTCCCCACCGAGGCCTTATGCCACTAGTCCCGTGCGTCCCACCCCTAGGACTTCTAGCCTCACTTTTATCAGGGAATGTCCCCATTGGGGCTCTTCCCTCCCCCGCTTCTAGAGCTGATCTCCAATCAGTTATGGTTGTGGGTATTTTTGTTTGAGGCCAGGTTGATATGTGGTTGATTGAGTCCACTATCGGGCTTGGATTGAGCCCACTTAGATGGCACTATTGTTCGGATGTGGTGCGTTCAGGTGGCTCCTCTAGAGTTGCAAAGGCAGTCGGTGAACTGGCCCTTGTGCTCCCACCCTATGTTTGCATTGTTTTGGGCTTTAGGCGCTCCCCCTATGACCCTCGATCTGCCAATGCGGTGCCTGCCCTAGTGGGGGTGCTCCCGCCCTACACAACCCGAGATTGATGGATGGGCGCAGGAGGCCTCGTTACGCCGTCATCCAATCTTCCGTGTTTGCTTGGTGCAAAGTGTTCTAGCACTCTGAATCACTGCGTAGGTGCCAGTCCCCTTTTGGTGTGAAATCTTATTTGTTGGTGCTCCCAGTCATGCTGTACTTTCGCCCCCTGAGCCATGGGCGACCGAAAAGCAAGTCGAATCCCCCTCCTGTGTGTATGTCGAGGACGATGACATTTACCCAAAATTTGACTGCTTGGATCTCAACTTCTACTGTCCTAAGGATACCCTTGGGTGTTACCTCAACTTGATTTGCCATACATACCTGGAAGGGAGTCGGCTCCGGGGTTGGCATACTCAGCTCACGATGAAGTTTTGTTGATATGATGTTCACTATTGACCCTTCGTCTATAATCACATCTTTGATTGTGCAGCCTGTCATCCAAACTGAAATGGTCGGCATGTCATCCATGAAGTCCACTGTGGTTGCGATGCCTCTGGGCCGAGGACAAGTTGATCCTCGTGGTTGAGCATTGTAGAACATGGTTGGAGTAAGTGGTGCTTCTTGTCCTGTCGATGCCTTGGCCTCTCCTCTATTGAAGGTGAGACGTTTCCATCTCCTCGCTGTTCCCCTCGATCCTCGGCCCTAGTTGGGCTTTGTTGGTCCTAAAGCGGTTGGTACGTCAGTTTGCTTTATTACCCACTACTTCAACACTAATGGTTTTGCCGCCCGTTCCTTCTTGTTCTCCTGGTTCTGCAACATGCGGTTGACTTGTTTCGTCCGTTAGGGGGGCATGTGGTGTTGTGTTCGTCATGTCATCCCGACCTAGTAGTACTACCATTACTTCATTAGCCTGTGGTCATCGGGGGCTCCACAAGCTAGATGTGGTGTGTGTACTATGAAATCTTGGTGGTCATCAGGAAGCTGTGGATAGCGTCCAATCCCAAGGGTCTGCGCCAGTAAGCCGGCCTTACTTTGGGAGTGCTGGAAGGTGCTAAATGGCCTCTACCTGGACGCTGCGAGGGTCTGTGTATAGGGGTGGGGGAGTTCTCCTAGAGCAATGCTGCCACTTGGTAATTGAGTACGTTGTTGGCCTAGGAGCAGAGCGAGAGGAGAGTCACATGAGAGATGGTGAACAAAAGGAACATGTATTTATATATGTGTATATATTGCCTACTTGAGCACAAGTTGCCTCAGGAAGGTGGAGCAAGATACAAGAAGAAACTCGATTAGAAGGACCCCGACCCACTACTAGCCTTCCTACTTATATAGTGAGTCGGCTAGTGCTATATCCTAGGTACAGGTGGCACTCTCTCACTAGTCTGCCGCCATGTGATAGAGTCTTGCCTGTCACATTTATGCGCCTCCCTTACGCGTGTTGTCCCAAGTACCCTAGGTAGTTGATCCGACGATCGGATCTATGCCTGGTTAAGTGCCGCTTGACAGTTGTCGCCATTAGCCTGTACCTATGATACCTTCCTTGCTTGGCGCTCCATCCTGTCGCTTGTTCGCGCCGACTGGCAGTTTGACGGTGGTCAAACCACCATCAACTAGATGCCCAAACTTATTCACTGGCACGTCCTTGGGCCATTCCCTCAGATGTCCTCCTCATGGTGCTCCTGGTACATGGTGATTTCGCTCTCTGTTGTAGCTAGCGTTGTCTTCAGAGTGGAAATGCTCGCATTCTATAGTGTGATTACTCTCCGTAGCCTCGTCTCGGACCCTACATGTTGCTCCTGGATCTGCTTGAGCTGGACCTCTAGTTCATGAGTCCGCTCTCGCAGCTCTTGTTCCCTTATGGCAAGGAGTTGGGCTTGTTGTTGGGCGTGTAGTCGTCTTAACCTTGCGCGGGTGGACTGTTGTGTTCTCTAGATGTGGAGTCGCCAGAGCGTTGTTGCCAATGCCCACCCCCAAACATGCGGGGGGGTCCCCCCCCAGGGGGTCTGCATGGAGCCTTTCGGTGGCTGTGCACCTGGAGGGAGTTCCTCTGATGTAGTCCACCCTTCTGGTCACTAGACGAATTGGGTTCGTTGGGTCTGGTGGCGGATGGAACGTTGTGGCTGTTTGTGGGCTCCCATGGCCAGCAGTCAGCCAATGATCACCTTGTAGCATATTATGGAGGAGAAGAACTAGAATCTATTTAGGAAAGAAGAATACTTCCACCTCCCATATGAAGGGGAAGAGCCTATCTAGCTATGTTAAGATCTGTGCTACATTGGGTTGGGCGCTCCCTAGCTATTGGTGCAGCCAGGGGCGCCCATGTTGTTTACTGTTGTGGGAGAGCCTGCTAGAAACCTTTTATATGAATGTATGTTCCTCTGTCGATCGATCCCTCGTGTTGAAGTTGATCCCCTTTTATAGTCTGATTGACACTTGCCATATGGTCCAATGGTTGGCAGTCAACCATGTCACCATCATTCACCTACTTCCTGGAATCTTATGATGGCCACCTATATCATCCTTCCTCATGATGACCTACCGCCGTCAATGCCATAAATAGGGCTCATAATGCCCCTAGTTGTCCTCCCATGGACCTTTGGCCTTCCTTCTTGGGACCTCTACACCTCCTCTGTGGGACCCCCGCACCTCCTCTGCAGGACCCCGCACCTTTTTCATGGGACCCTATGATCCTATGGTCCATGCTCGTTCGTAAGCTGGGTATGGTGAATTCCCATGGCATGATGGCCTCAAGACCATAGGCCAGCTGAAAGGGTGTCGTTCCCGTTGTGGTTTTGAATGTTGTTCGGTATGCCCATAACACTAATGGTAGCATTTCTTCCCATTGCTGGGTTCCCTAAAGCTTCCTCAAGATGGTGACCAGCACCTTGTTTGTGGACTCAGCCTGTCCATTCCCCTGTGGATAGTAGGCTGTGACGTGCGATGCTTGATGACGAATGTGCTAACCAATTCTTGGACAGTCTCGTTGATGAAGTGGCTCTCCTGGTCTAACACCAACTTCAGTGGGCAACCAAACCGTGTATGAATGTTTGTATAGATAAACTTCACTGTCTGACCTGTCGTTGCCTCCCTAAGTGCCGCTTCTACCCATTTTGTGGCATAGTTCGTTGCCACTACGATGTACCTAGAGTGTGTCGTGTGGGCCCTTGGGTTGATAGTCCCCATGAAGTCCAGGCCCCACTTCTCAAATGCTGCCATTCCAGCAGAGGGGTGGTACTCCATGCCTTGGCCCTGTGGGTTTGCCTATTTGTTGATAATCGATACAGCTCCTTGTTGCCTTGGTGGCATGCCGGAAGATTGTTGGCCACCAGAGTCCGGTCTGTAGGATTTTCCTGGCCGTTTTGTCTCTTCTAAAGTGTCCTGCCTCTAGTCCTGCGTGAGCTGCATCGACAATCTTGGGAATTTCTCAGGTCAGTGGGCATCTCTGGAGTATGTCATCCCTTCCCTGCTTGTATAGCTAATCCCCAATCAGGTGGAACTGTAAGCACCTTCAGGAAAGGCTTTGTCTATGTGTCACCGATGTTCCGGAGAGGCCGTTTAATCCGTTGGTGAGGTAGTGCCGTATTGGTTGTTGCCACGTTGGGATGTCCAGGTCGGTCGTCGGCTCGGTGGCTCATGGTAAGGTGCCCTGTTCAACAGTTGCCCCAAAGAGGTCCGGGTCTAATATATCTAGCAAGGGCGGCTTCGAGTGGTTTGCCGCTCATTATCTGGAAGAGGAGATTCGGTGATACGTGCAACTTACCCACTTTATGGACTATGGTGAACTCGAACTCCTGCAAGAGGAGTATCCACCAGGCCAGCTGCCCAGTGAGTTGCGGTTTGTTCACGAAGTAAAGCAGAGCGTGGTGATCTATGATCAATATGAAGTGGTTGCCCAGAAGGTAGTGGCAAAACTTAAATACCCCATAGATAACTGCCAGACATTCTTTGTTGGTCACCGAGTAGTTGCGTTCAGCTGACGTCATGGGTCGGCTTCTATACGCTATGGGTTGAAGCATCTTGTTGTCGTCCTCTTGAGATAGGACCACCTGTTGCTACGTTTGAGCCATCTGTTTGTAAGTGGAATTGCCGATTCCAATCTGGTGGAATGAGGATAGGCACTTCCACCAGCTTGCGCTTTATGTCCTCAAAGGCAGCCTGTTGGTGGGCAATCCATTCATATGGTGCCTCCTTGGTGAGTAATTCGGTCATCAGTTGGGCCCTATCGGTATACTGCCAAATAAACTTGTGGTAAAACCCTACTTTCCCCAGGAATCTTCAGTGTTTCGTGACATTTTGTGGAGGTGGCATCTCGGCCAGTGCTCGTACTGAACCTGGGTCCACCGTGATGCCCCTGGAAACAATGTGCCCTAGCAACTTCCCTGCAATCATGCCAAATATGCATTTTGAGAGGTTAAGAGATATCCCGTATTCCTGGTAGCATCGGAACACCCATTCCAGGCGTGTCACATGGTCCTCTACTGGTCCATAAGTTGTGAAGTCGTTCAGGAATGCGCGGATGAAATCCGTGAGGTTGTCCGGGAATACCCGCTGGACCAATCTCTGAAATGTGGCTGGAGCATTGCAGAGTCCGAATGGCATAACTCTGAAGCATAGGCTCCCTAATTCGTGATGAACACAATTTTGGCTTGGTCTTTCTCTGCAATCGTCACCTGGTTGTATCCACTGAAGCCGTCCATGAATGAGTACATCTCATGGCCCACTACATCTTCTAGGATGGCCTCTGTGAACGGAATGGGGAATGGGTCCTTCTCTGTGGCGGCATTCAGCCGTTGGTAATCTATGCAAATCCTCAATCGGCCATCCTTCTTCGATACGATGACAATTGGTGACAACCATTCTGGGTTCTTGATGGAGTAGACAAAGTCTGCTTTGAGCCACTTGTCAATCTCCTGTTTAGCTTTTCGGGCGTAGTTTGGGTTGATGTGGTAGTGTTGTTGCCGGATGGTTAGGTGTCGGGTTTCAGTTTAATTTTGTGTTGGCACAACTCCGGTGGTACTCCCCTTAGGTCGTGGTAGGTCCAGGCGAATACCTCTCTGTATCTAAGGAGACAATTGGCAATCTGCTCACTTAGCTCTGATCCAATGTGAGCATTAATATTTACTAGTCGGGGGTCTCGCGGTGCCTATGGTGACCTACTTGATCACGGCTTTGGGAGTCATGTTCTACCCATACGTTGGCTTACTATGGTACTCTTCCTGGGCCAGTGGGGCCACACTCGCATTTCTTTCCACAGAACGAGCCACCTCGAGATTTGAGCTTTTGAGGTGTCTGCTCTGGTTTCTAGCCGAGTCATCAAGTACGTGGTGGCCGACTCCCGCACTTCCTGTCGAGGATCCACTTCTCCTATGATGAATAGCTTTGGCAAGCATGCTAGGATGGTTGCTTCTTCCTCATAATCCAGTCCCTCCCCCAGTCTAGGAGGTGGTATTCCTGGGTCGGGATTCCAATGGTGGTGCCGAGACTTGTTTCGCTGTAACGGATATGACCCCCCCCCCCCGATGGGGAAACGAATCTATTGCTTCTCCCAATCGTGTTGTACCCTTGCGCCCCAGAGCCATGGCCGGCCCAGAAGTAAGTTGAACCTCCCTTTTGCATGCATGTCAAGGATGACCGCATTTATCAGGAACTTAACGCTCTAGATCCTAATGCTTACCTTCGTCATGATGCCCTTAAAGGCCACCTTGGCTTGGTTTGCCATACGTATGAGGAAGGGTGAGGGCTCCGGGGCGGCATCCCCAGCTCCTAATGGAGCTTTGTGGACATGATATTTACGCATGATCCCCCATCTATGATCATGTTGTGGATTCTATGGCCCGCCACTTGGACGGGTATGACCAGTACGTCGTCCACAAAGTCTACCGATGTTGTTACGACCCTTTAGGGCTGCTACTGTGGGCCCGTGCAGCTGGTTGATGGTGGTCTAACACCATCAAACGGCTAGTCAGCATGGACGAGCGATGGGGACGAAGCGCCGAATAAGGAAGGTACCGCAAGTACGACCTGATGGCAACAGATGTCAGGCGGTGGCGTAACCAGGCATAGATCCGATCGTCTAGACCAACTACCTAGGATACACAGGATAGCACGCGTGAGAGAGGTGCATAAATGAGACAGATAGGACTCTGTCACAAGACGGCAGACTAGTAGGAAAGTGCCACTTGTACTTAGGGTCTAGCGCTAAGTAACCCACTATATAAGCAGGAAGGCTGGTAGTGGGTCGGGGTCTTTTTGGGGAATCAAGTCTGCGTCTTGTATCTTGCTCCTCTGTCGGAGATAATTTATACTCAGGCAAGCATTATAAATATATCCATACTCCTATTCACCTTACAAGCGGGGATTCCCCGCTTGTCCCACTCCTAGGCTGAGCAACGTTCTCTGCCAAACCACCATAGTAGAACTCCCCTACCCTATACGCGGTGTCCGGGTAGAGGCCATTCAACACCTTCCAGTACTTTCGAGGTAAGTCCGGCTTGCCGGTTCGGACCCCCGGAGTTGGACGCTATCCATAGCGTCCTAGCTATCACGACCCAATACATGATGCAGGATACAGGATATGAATTACAAGATATGCTTATAGGATATACCTATAGGATATGCCTATAGGATATTCCTACATGATATACCTACAGGATATTCCTACAGGATATGCCTATAGGATATACTACAAATATGCCTAGAGGATAAGGGTCACTATTTTTAACTCATGACCAGATTAGCTTGGAGTTGTGAGCATAAAAGCTCTGACCTAATTGTTATACAATCAATTACTATTAACATCAGTCTTTCTACGATCAATCTTGTCTTGTCTTGCTCCTTGCCTCCTGCTCTTGTCTTGTTCCTGGTTCCTAGTTCTTGTCATGCTTCAGTTCCTGTCCTGCTTTTTGTCTTGCTTCTTGTCCTGCTTCTGAGTCAAGCTTCTTTATTCTCGGAATCCTGCTCACTTCTTTGTTTCTGGATCGTGACTTGACACTTGTGACCACTAAGGCTTCCTGATAAGCACCAAATCTGGCCTACGGAGTCCCCGACGACCAGCAGCTCCCTAGTGAGGACTTCATAAAGCCTTGGGGATAACCATAGCAGCTCTCCTAGGGTTACCATCACCTGGGTTTTTGCACCTTCCCAGCGAGGGCCTTGTGCATTCCTGTCATGCCCCGGGCCCTTGTACCATGTGCCAGTCTCACCTGTTTTGTAGCCACCTCCACCTCGGTGCACCTTCGCTCTCACTAACCTAGTTCTCCGAGTTCGACTGCCACTTCCTCCTCACTGGACTCCCCGTTGTCTTCCTCCTCCAAGTCAATTGGTCATCTTGTATGTTGGGCTTGTGACCTCATGATTGCCCTGCATTGCAGCTCGGGGGTGGCATGTCTACATGGTTGGCTTGTGGTGTGGGACCTAGTGTTGTCGTGGCTAGGGTTGTTCCTTGGCCACCCATGTGGCCTTTGGTACGTGTGCTTCCAACATGGGCTTGAGCATCACGATCCAAGAGCATTGGTATAGTGGATGGTGTCCATTGCACAACGTGTAGATCAGCTCCCGGCGTTCCAACCGTCGGTTTCTATCATACCTTGGTCGGTTCTATTAGCGCTCTCAGGAGCGTGACCTCTGGTTGCAGTCTCCTGATCGCGATCTGTGGTGGGGTTGGCCACCACCGCGGCCCCATACTGTTGGTCTCCCAGGTGATCCACTCCTGTCGCTCAACGGCCCAAGCGCCGGTCTG
>PUQB01000434.1:0-92186 GCA_003024785.1 Selaginella tamariscina
CAGGAGACAGAGAAGGGTGGTGGGATTAATCCCGCCCACCATTTTAAGAAGCATACAAGGAATGATTGTATATATAATTGAATTAATAACCGCATTGTATTATTTATCTTGAACACCTCAAACATAATATGTATTGTACACCAGCTTATACTTGTAACGTAAAGTGCTAGCTTACCACGATTGAACGATTATTCAATGCATGTTAAAATACTAATCTATTAATACTATCCAATACTTGATATTGAACACAAACGAATTAGAAACAGAATACATAAGTATGTACATATGTGTATTCTAAAATGTTAAGATGACATGACATGTGAAGGCATATATATATACACACACACACATATCCAATGTGTATATACACATGCCTTTCATGAATGAGAGGAGCATTTTACAGATATCTATGCAAAGACATGAAGTAACAACAAAGAGTCTAAATTTATTCTAAGAGTTTAATATATTCATATAAATGGCTTACTTTTTGTGTTTTGGTTTAAAATTATTGTGTGTGAACTATTTTAATACACAGAAGCGTCGTATCATACATGCTCTTTCCAATTGGACAGTCATGTATGAATGTTACAAATCCAAATTCATGTGATGTATATTAATTTTTAATAAACATTCAAATGCTAAAACTTCAAAATGTTAAAATGAAAAGTAAAATGTAAATGTTGGAGGAGCAATCGGTTTGTTACTTATGTTTGACTTTATTAAAATTTATAATATACATAGAATATTCTTTTAGGAATTTAAAAGGACACAAACCTTAAACACAAGAGCTAAAGAACCGCATATTACACACACAGTTTATATTATTGGTAATCAATCAAATTATCACTCACTAATGGCACTCATGTTAAGATGTGTAATAACACCGTAAGCTAATTATGACATATAAACATTATCTAACTTAAGATTTAAGAACACGTTAGTTTAACGTTTGTAACTGTAAACTATTAATGTTTATTATAGCTTTCCAAACTTAATTTATAATATTTTTTTGAAGCGTTAAACCCAACGTTTGAACGCTAAAATTATTATAAATTACAAGACTGAAGGAAGATTTTAAATTTCTTAAAGTTTAAACATTACACTGCACTTAAATAATGCTGTATTTCAATTTGGATTTGCATTCATGTATTCCTCCAAAAACATATAACTGATGTAGTTTCATAAACTTGGCTTTGTTTTCCACAACTAAATTTTGGTAGGTGACTATAAATGATGTAGAATATATATATATATATATATATATATATATGTATATATTCGAATAGTTTAGATGACCTACAACTAGAGAAGTGCATATAGATAAATAGCTTATGTACATATGAAGTATGAGAGAGAGGGCTTCCTGTTGAAAATCATTTTAATCAGAGTTGTATATTATATTATATGATTATATATGATATGAGCCAGAGATAATAAGATATGGAGTAAAACAAAATAAAGCTGCTATTAATTACTATTTAAATATAAATCTCTTTTATATATTCTGTCTGTATATGTTTAAAGTTTGTCACATGTACAACATCAAACCAGAGGCATACATCTATAAGTGCATGCATGCGCGCGCACACACACACATTGATATACATACATATACACCCTTTTTTTTCCCATCTTTGAAGTTCGTATATTTTAGAATGCGAAGACCTCTCCTTTGAAAAACTCTGAGATATGCATGGCTAATAAGGAAAATCTTCATTGATTTCCATGTGTTTATTAAAAACCTTTTTAAAAATATTATTTTAAAGCATGAAAGTGAAACTATTTTCAAAAGCAAGTCCAATCATGGATGCAATCAATGTATGTTATAATAGTTAAAATTATTAATAACATATTTTGTTTCACAAGTGCATTATATGATACTTATACAACATAATTTAAAAACAAAACTAGCAACACTTTAAAACTAGGGGAAACATGTTGCAAGAAGTTTTATTACTTGTGACCTTGTTAAATGCTTCCACCCGTTTGGCTTTGGCTACTGAGAAATATATGTCCATGTTATTGAATAAAGAAATTGAGAAAAAAAATGCAAACAATCTTATTGTTTCAACAGTGTGTGTGTTTTATTTAATATACATAAGTTTCTATGGACTTTTCAAGTGGAACATTCCCTTGCAAATTCGGTCTCACATTACATTTTCTAGAAAGATTAATCATTATAAGTATTGACAAAAATTATTACAAGCATTCAAATGATATACTCTAAAACATTCAAATATAAATTATAAAGTAATTTTCTTAAATGTTTATTATTTATAAAGAATAAGCAAAAATGTAAGTGGTGAAGGGTATATTTTAAAAAAAAATTTTTAAAGAATATAGAATAGCATCTTAATAAACATTAAAAAGTATATAAAAATGGCCTCAATTTGTGTACACCATAATATATTTAACTTAGAAAAATGAATATATAAATAAATAAACACACACACACACACAATATGATGTGAAGCTACACATTTAAATAAATAGAAACATAAATGGTTTGAACCGATAAGTATATGTTTTGCAATTCACACTCACACAAAAATCATGTTGAAATTATAGACATATACTACTACTGTGGGTTGATAAAATTGAACTAGAGGTTTATGCCGGTTGATACACTTTAGCTAGAGGTTTATGCTGATATATAGAATATCTATGTTTTAAATCTATATATGTGTACACACACCCATATATATATAATATGCAAAGTGTATCACAACAAAGAATAGAGCTTAAAGATCAAATTATTTTGTTTAAACACATGTATAGAAAGGGAATTTAATAAAAAAGAAATTGACCCTATACACGCTCTATCGTATACAATTATATGATTTAGTAAAGCGTTTTAGTATAAGATGTTTATGATTGAAGGCATATATATGTAAATTTAAAACTTTTAAAGGAGATATAAAACTTCTAAGGATATATATACAAATATAATAAATTTCAAAGGTGTAAATATAATTTTTCCTTATTTTAATAATATTATAAATATTTAAAGTATATAAATTATAAGATTTTCAAAGTTAATGCATTTCATTTATATACATGATTTGATATATATAAATTTTCTCTAAATATATATATATTTTATTTTTAATATTTACTTATTAATTAAGTTTAATTAACTATTATTAATACAAAAAGAGACTGGATTGTGAAAGCATTCTCCAAATTTATATAGGATCAAATTGTGGAATAACCTCTAGTTATTAAATAAGAATGTCATGTCTCTCATCAAACACAAGTGTTAAGCACCACTACATACAAACTAGAGACCCTCACAAAACCACCCGACCTCCCCCGAGCTATCTCTAGTCTCCACATACTGCTCTCCAAAAGGCTTCCAATATTCGTGTGCCCTTAATTCTCTTAGATTTAGGTATAGCTCTTTAGGAATATTCTAGCTTATACCTTTCTGGGGAATATTCTTTGATTCATTATATGGGTCGTAACAATCCTCCCCCATTAGCAAGTCCTTGTCCTCAAGGGCAATATAACTTACTCAACTGGTCCTGTATCATTAGCCTTGTACATCCACAAAGAATCTACCCGGGACTTGTTCCTTGTGAGTACTCTCTTTAACTGGCTAACATGAAACACTAGGTGCACCCTCACTCGTTCTAGCAGCCGTAGTTGATATGTCACCTTATCGATACGCTCCAGAATCTCATAAGGACCTGAGTACCTAGGAGACAACTTATCATTGTGTCCATTCCGTAAGGCCACAATAGTGTTGCGCCTTACATGTGTGGCAAATACCACTCAGAGATATACATAATCTCCCACTTGGAACTCTTGGAAGCTTCTGTGCTCATTAACAAACTTGATAGCTCGGCTCTAAGCTACTTGTAAGTTCTTCTTGCACAAACTCTGAATGTTTCTAAGCTTAACACTCAGATCTTTAGCTTCCTCATCCATGTTGCCTTGAGCTTTCTTACTTGCTAAACCCAGCTCAAAAGCTGTCTTGGAATGCCGTCCAAACATAGCATAATATGGACTCATTCCAATGCCACTGTGTCCTTGGCAAATGGGTGACAAAGTCCATAGAGATACTGCCCCATCGCCTGTCTGGAATAAGCAATGGTACTAATAGCCCACTTGGTTTTTCCTTGGGCACCTTTACTTGCTGACACTTGTCACAAGTCCTGCAATACTCTATGATATTAACTTTCATATTCCTCCAATAAAACCTTCTCTTGATTAACTCATACGTTTTTCTCCTCCCAAAATGACCAGCCTCCCGGTGATTATGATGGAAATATAGTACCTAGTTAATCAAATGGTCCACACGAGGAAGATACACACGGCCATTGTAGTACAAAACTCCATCCTAAAATGAGAATGGTGGCTCTAGCTGTCCTCTGAGCTCCTGCACCTCAGCGTCTTATGCTTGAGCATGTTGAACTACCTGGCTAAACTCACTGACCATCCTTGTTAATGCATTACATAAGCGTGTTTGGAATTCTCTAACCACTGTGGCTCTCCTAACACGTGACAAAGCATATACCACCACGTTAGCCTTTCCCACGCAATGCTCAATAGGAAATTTGCCAAACTCCATGAGCTTAACCATCTAGCGAGCTTGTTGAGAGTTTAACTCTTTCTGTTTGAACAGATACACCAAAGTCTTGTGATCTGTAAACACTTCATAAAGATAGTGCCTCCAAACTCATAATGCATTAATAATAGCCAGTAGTTCTTGCTCATACGTTGAGTATTGTTGCTCTACAGGATTCAAGTACGACTCTTATAAGCAATAGGCCTTCCCGCTTGCATAAGTACAACTCCAATGGCCACTCCACTTGCATCACACGATACCTCATAAGGCTTAGGGAGATTTGCAATACATAAAACTGGTGCACGTAACAAAGCTTGTTTCAAAGCTTGGAAACTGCTCTTCTCTTAAGCACTTCATGCAAAGGGAACGTCCTTCCTCAGCAACCTAATTAATGGAGAAGCTTTCTTGGCATAATCCTTGACATACCACCGGTAATAACCAGTTATGCCCAAGAAACTCTGTAACTCTTCTATATTGTTAGGAATTGGCCATTGCTCCACCACTGCCACCTTCTGTGGATCAGTCTTCACTCCACTTGGCGTCACAATGTGACCCAAATACTCCACTTTGCACTGAGCAAATGCACATTTGCTCTTCTTTGCATAGAGCTTGTTCTCCCTCAACAACTGAAGAACTCTTCGCAAATGCTGCACATGCTCCTTCATATTCTTACTATAAATAAGAATATCGTTAAGGAAGATCTCCACAAGTTGTGCAAGTAGTCACCAAACACCTCAGTCGTCAACCGAGTGAATGTGACTGGGGCATTTGTTAAGCCGAATGGCATAACAGTGAACTCGAAATGCCCAACTATCTTGGTGAACACTCTGGCTCCACCGAAATGATCCATGATAGTATCCACACATGGCATGGGCATCCTGTCCTTCACTGTTTGCTTGTTGAGAGCTCTGTAGTCTATGCACATCCTCATGGTGCCATTTTTCTTCATGACAAGCAATACTGGTGCACCAAATGGAGACTTGCTCAGTTATATGAAGCCATATTCCAATAGCTCCATCACTTGTCTCTTAACCTCTTGCTCCTTAGCATGGCTCAGTTCGAATGGCTTACGGTAAATGACTTTCGTACCCTATTCCAGCTCCACACCTCTTGCATGTGGTAGCCATGAAGTAGCTCAGGAGGGAAGACGTCAGCAAACTCCTCGCACAACAACTTTGCTCAAGGTGACAGTAAAAGAACTTGTTTGGAGACTCAAGCTTTGTTCCAAACTAAGTGTCTTTCACTTCACTATACTCAAGCTTCATGTGCTTGGTGCTCCACTAGATCTTAGGATCCACACGCACTAGCTTCGCAAGAAAGAAAGTCTCCACCAGCTAGGTTTTGCCAACCTCTAGCTGTAACTCTTCCACACAAGCAATTTAGCTTTGTGTGACAACTGAGCCCTCAATCTCGTATTGAGGCACAGTCTTCGTGCAACTCCACCAACTAGGTTTTGCCAACCTACAGCTGTAACTCCTCCACAGAAGCACTATAGCTTTATGTGATAGCTGAGCCCTCAATCTCGTATTGAGGCACAGTCTTTGTTCAACAATTGAGGAACATGTGGAACACTTAGAAAGAGTGTTTTAAAGGTTGAGAAAGAACCAGTTGTATGTTAAAGAAAGCAAGTGTGCATTTGGTCAAACCAAGATAGATTTCTTGGGACACTTGATCTCAAGTGGGGAGGTTGCCATGGATCCAAAGAAAATTCAAGCTATTACCGAGTGGACGACTTTGAAAGACGTGCATGAAGTTAGATCATTTCTTGGTCTAATGGGGTATTACCGAAGATTCATAAAAGGTTACTCAGAGATAGCGGCCCCATTGACAGATCTCACGAAGAACATTCCATGCATTGGACTCCAGAGTGCCAACGTGCATTTGTCAAACTCAAAGAAGCTATCTCTTCTAAGCCATTTTGTAATTGCCCATCTTTGAAGATCCCTTTGAAGTAGAATGCGATGCTTCTGACTTTGTAATTGGTGGTGTATTGCAACAGAAAGGACATCCATGTCCTTCTTCTCGAAGAAGTTAGATGTCGCGCAAACCGATGGCCTACTCACAAAAAGGAGATGTATGCTATTGTTGCTTCCTTGGAGTATTGGCGTCATTATCTTCCAAGTCATGGCACTGTGGTTTGGACAGATAGTGTAACTCTAAGGTATTTTGAAATGCAGCCAAAGCTATCACCAAAAGTATGCTAGATGGCAACAAAAGTTGGCACGATTTCACTGAAATCAGACATAAAGCGGGAAAGGACAATGTGGTAGCTGATGCACTCAGTAGGAAGGGTCATCTTCGTATTATGTCAGCACCCATGTCAACTTTGGTGGATGAATTTTGACGGCGTATCCTCAGGACAATTTGCTAAGGAGGCTTTGAGCCTGGTGGCAAAAGGAAACAAGTTACAAAGAGATGGTAATATTCCAGCAGGAATAAAAGTCGAATGGATGCACTCAAACAGCGCATTTTGCGGTATGAGATGGAGTTCTTTATTATAAAGAAAAGAGACTCTATGTTCCAGAAGGGACATGGAGGGAGAGGCTGTTAAGAGAGCATCACAACGTTCCTTTGGCAGGACATGGTGGAAGGCATAAGACGTTGGCTTTGTTGAAACAGGGATTCTATTGGCCGGGTATATAGACGATGTTGCCAAGTATGTCAAACATGCCCCACATGTCAACAAGTGAAGAGCGATCGCAAAAACGAGCTGGGAAGTTACAGTGTATACCGATTCCAGAGCGGCCATTTCAAAGTGTTACTTTGGACTTTATCATGGGATTGCCAAAATCTTGTGGTTTTAACGCCTCATGGTGGTAGTCGATCGGTTTTCAAAGGTTCTCATTTCATTCCAACTGTAGAGACAGTGAATGCAATTCAAGCAGCAAAGTTGTTCTTCCACGAAGTCGTAAGAGTGCGCGGGCTACCGAAAATGATGATCTCAGATCGGGATCCTCGATTATAGGCAAGTTTTGGGAACATTGTTTAAGCAGTTTGGTACGATGCTGAAGTTCAGTAGCCTACCATCCGCAAACTGATGGTCAAACAGAGAGGGTGAATCGACAAGTCGAGGACTATCTCAGATGCTATGTTCAAGGTGATCAACTTGATTGGGCTGAACACTTGGATATGGCTGAGATATGTTACAATAACTGACACACACTGCAATCGGATGTAGCCCGATGGAAGTGTTAACTGGGAATAAGGGTGGTATTCCTCAGAGTATGGTGTTACAAAAGATGATGTCAATCGAGTTCCCTGTAGTAGAGTTCACGGACAATTGTATCGAACATGGGAAGCTGCTCGTCAAGTGATGCTGCAGCATAGGAAAGGTATCGTCAGCAGTACGATAAACATCGATGGGATGTAGAGTATCAGTTGGGGATATGGTATTGTTGAGTACCAAAAACCTGAAGGTTCCAACGACTCTTTCGAGGAAGTTTCTATCGCACTACATAGGTCCATACAAGGTGGTGAAGCAAGTAGGAAAGTGGCTTATGGGTTAGATCTTCCTCCAAGTTGAAGCAATACACAATGTGTTTCATGTCAATTTACTCGAGCCATTCCACAAGGATGAAAACATCCGTAGAGATATGAAAACTTACGTGCTTCCTGAGCTGGTCGGTGATACAAAGAAGTTGAAGTTGAGTCAATTTTGGATGCAAAGGATATTAAATGCGAGGGTCACGAAAATGTAAATGAGAATATTTGTTAAGTGGAAGGGTTACCGGCATGCGAGTCGACATGGGAACCATTGGATAATTATAGAACATGATGGAGGTAGTGAAGGAGTTTGAGGCAAGGTCTCAAACTGTTGGTAATGATGATGAGAAATAAAGTGAACTTATTTCTTATTAACCTAGGGGCCAACAGACAACCTTAACTAGAGGCCTCCAATATATTCTAGTTAATTTAAAGAAATTAACTAACTTGTTGTCTGTGTCGGGTGACAGACTTTGCAGACATGCAAAAGGTCTCCAAGTGACTTCTTGTGCCTCCGCAGCTGAGTTGTCGCTCAGTGAACGACGGTTCTGAAGTACTTGGCTTCGCGTAATGCAAGGGGGTAATAAAACTTGTGAACTTTTTTCTGACTCCACATAGAGTGATTAGCGTTATTTTCAGTTAATTTTTCCTAACCTAGTCTAGTCTTGGAGTTAGACGTCAACGAGGACGTTGACATTTTCAAAGGGGAGTGTGTCATAGTTTTTACTATGACTCGACTTTACTTTGGGGTTTGATTGTTGTTACCTACGAGTTTGTGTGAGAACCCTAGTTGTAGTGAGAAAGAGCCCTGCTTAGTGCACTTAGGTGTTTAGGGGTAGTCCGGCCGGCTGTCACTATACCTCGAGAAACTCAGGCGAAGTAGTACTTACCTTCTAGAAAACTCTCCCCGAGTTTGACGTTCCAAAGTAGGTTTTTGTTAAAGTATAGCTTGTCAAAAAGGGTTAGGGACACCCCTAGGGTTTCCCTAACCCCATGCCCTAAACCCCCCCTAAGGGTTAGGTTAGGACAACCATTTTCTCTAAGGGCTGGCATTTTCATGCAGCCCACTTACTCACTTAGGAAAATAGGGGGGGGTCCGTCACATAAATAAGGTAGAGTATATGTAGTGAGGCTTCTGGGTTCAAAAGAGAGCTTGTTAACCTCCTACCAGTGCAAGCTAAGCTTGTGTCGTTAAGACACAACCCTCTGTTGTGCCGCCCTAACTTCCACACGACAGGGGTACGTCTCACCTTTGGGTTAAACTATCCTTATCATTGGCAAGATCACACCTTCATGACGGGGGTACGTTACTTCCAAGGAGTTAGTCAGATTCCTTGGTCCGAAAACCTACTCGCACGCTCAAAGGCATTGCCCGAGTTCACGTTCCGCAGATATAATGGTTGAGGCCTTGCTCCAGCCGCCTCAACCGTGCCAAGCTAGGAACAATACCTGTAGCTCGGCTAGTCCATGTGTCTTGATTCACAAGATGAGCCTTGTTCATAGACTTAAGGGTTGGGTTCCTAATACGGGTTACTTTACCAAATTCCGTGGGGTTTCTAGAGAGGGGATTTCAGGGTTGGCATCTGGCAAGCCCCTTTGTGGCACTAGGTAAAAAATCTAACATTAACCCTACACTCATAAATCCTATCATTCAACATCATTTCATTATGGCTTATTACAGCATGGGATGCCACATGTGCAGCTGACAAAACGACAAATAATTTTCTTTTACAATCAGAATCAACATGTGTGAGCCATGATTGCAGTTGTTCTAATGTTCTTGGCACACTCTTTCAGCTCCCAAAGATTCCTAAACAAATTGAACATGATTTGTAAAGAACTTGGAATTGAGCTACCCTCTGAATCTCCCTAATGATGTCGCTGTGTTTTTCTTCAAAAAGAAGAGGGACGATTGCTTTACTTGTGGATGTTCTGTATTGAAGTAATATCTGCTGAGAATACACCTACTCGATAAGTATGGAGATTTTCGAAGTAGACATTTAATTGAATCCCCTTCATAGATGGGTTTTTTGTGTAGAAGAAGAACTCCACAGTCGACATCATTAGTGAACAAGTGAGTGTCATTATTCACAAGTCGATAGAACCACCTGAGGTTCTTGTTGTATCTGGTGACCTCTGGATCTGAGAACGTGACATTGGATGGAACAAGGTGTATATGTCGAGCATCGTCCAATCTGGGTTCACAGCCTGCCCTCAGGTGTTTGACGAGTGAATCTAATTTTCATTGTTTGGCTTGTCCACGCGATGTGACAAATGTTAGTTTAACAGCAACCATGATTGATCCAATGCACTTCCTGTTTATTTTGAAATATGGCCAAATTAATTCCAAAATCCCCTGTCCATTTCATCTTAAATGTCACCTCAATTCCACATCTGAATACAAAAATGATTAATTCTTCAAGCACATATCTGAATATAACAGATTTTATTTTAATTCTTAGAATTTGATGACGACTCCATACTAACGACTGAATCTCCTTGTTTAATCAAACTGTCTTTCTGCACAATATTATATTATGAATAGAATTTATATAAAAACGCACACACACTTGTATAAACCTGAATATACAAAATTAGTACTCTGATAAATTCACATGCACCCTTCTTTGTCTCAGAGAGAAGTGAACGAGATTAATTGTCCAAAACTCACATTTATGATAGTGCAAAATACTAATAACATTTGATTTTAGAACCACCACAAATGTGAGCTTTGGACAGTTTCACATGATTTATTGACTTTTACTCAAAATATTATGATAAGATGATAGAAGTAAATAAAATGAGATAAGCAACTTATATATACTAATACACATATACATTCACATGGAAGGGGTGGCGGGATTAATCTCGCCACCCTTCTCTGTCTCAGACAAAAGTGGGCGGGATTGATTTGGTACACCAATTCAGGAGACAGAGAAGGGTGATGGGACTAATCCCGCCCACCATTTCAGAAAGCATGGAAGGAATGGCGGGATTAATCTCACTACCCTTCTCAATCCCCTGAAATGGTATGCGAGATTAATCTCGCCACCCTTCTCCATCTCAAACAGAAGTGGGCGGGATTGATTTGGCCCACTAATTTAGGAGACTCACGGTCGACATCATTAGTAAACACATGAGCATCATTATTCACAAGTCGATAGAACCACCCGAGGTTCTTGTTGTATCTGGCAACCTCTAGATCCGAGAACGTGACATTGGATGGAACAAGGCATATATATCAAGCATCGTCCAATCTGGGTTCGCAGCCTGCCCTCGAGTGCTTGATTAGTGAATCTAGTTTCCATTGTTTTGCTTGTTCACGCGATGTGACAGAGGTTAGTTTAACAGCAATCATGGTGGATCCAATGCACTTCTCGTTTATTTCGAAATATGGCCAAGTTAATTCCAGAATCCCCTGTTCATCTCATCTCCTCCTCTTATCTTTAATGTCTCCTTAATTCCACATTTGAATACAAAAATGATTAATTCTTCAAGCACATATCCGAACAAATTTTATTTTAATTCTTACCTAGAATTTAACGATGACTCTATATTAATGACTGAATCTCCTTATTTGATCAAACTGCCTTTCTGCACAATATTATATTATGAATACAATTTATATAAAAATGCACACATATTTGTATAAACTCGAATATACAAAATTAATACACTGATAAATTCACATACACTCTTCTTTGTCTCAGAGAGAAGTGGATGGGATTAACTGTCCAAAACTCACATTTGTGATAGTGCAAAATACTGATAACATTTAATTTTAGAAACACCATAAATGTGAGCTTTGGACAGTTTCATATGGTTTACTAGCTTTTATTTAAAATATTATGATAAGATGATAGAAGTAAATAAAATGAGATAAGCAACTTATATATACTAATATACATATACATTCACATGGAAGGGTGGCGGGATTAATCTCGCCACCCCTTCCATGCCTCCTGAAATAGTGGCGGGATTAATCTCACCACCCTTTTCAGTCCCTTGAAATTGTGTGCGGAATTAATCCCGCCACCCTTCTCTGTTTTAGAGAAAAGTGGGTGAAATTGATTTGGCCCACCAATTCAGGAGACAGAGAAGGGTGGTGGGATTAATCCCGCCCACCATTTTAAGAAGCATACAAGGAATGATTGTATATATAATTGAATTAATAACCGCATTGTATTATTTATCTTGAACACCTCAAACATAATATGTATTGTACACCAGCTTATACTTGTAACGTAAAGTGCTAGCTTACCACGATTGAACGATTATTCAATGCATGTTAAAATACTAATCTAATTAATACTATCCAATACTTGATATTGAACACAAACGAATTAGAAACAGAATACATAAGTATGTACATATGTGTATTCTAAAATGTTAAGATGACATGACATGTGAAGGCATATATATATAGACACACACACACATATCCAATGTGTATATACACATGCCTTTCATGAATGAGAGGAGCATTTTACAGATATCTATGCAAAGACATGAAGTAACAACAAAGAGTCTAAATTTATTCTAAGAGTTTAATATATTCATATAAATGGCTTACTTTTTGTGTTTTGGTTTAAAATTATTTGTGTGTGAACTATTTTAATACACAGAAGCGTCGTATCATACATGCTCTTTCCAATTGGACAGTCATGTATGAATGTTACAAATCCAAATTCATGTGTGATGTATATTAATTTTTAATAAACATTCAAATGCTAAACTTCAAAATGTTAAAATGAAAAGTAAAATGTAAATGTTGGAGGAGCAATCGGTTTGTTACTTATGTTTGACTTTATTAAAATTTATAATATACATAGAATATTCTTTTAGGAATTTAAAAGGACACAAACCTTAAACACAAGAGCTAAAGAACCGCATATTACACACACAGTTTATATTATTGGTAATCAATCAAATTATCACTCACTAATGGCCATTCTCACTTCATGTTAAGATGTGTAATAACACCGTAAGCTAATTATGACATATAAACATTATCTAACTTAAGATTTAAGAACACGTTAGTTTAACGTTTGTAACTGTAAACTATTTAATGTTTATTATAGCTTTCCAAACTTAATTTATAATATTTTTTTGAAGCGTTAAACCCAACGTTTGAACGCTAAAATTATTATAAATTACAAGACTGAAGGAAGATTTTAAATTTCTTAAAGTTTAAACATTACACTGCACTTAAATAATGCTGTATTTCAATTTGGATTTGCATTCATGTATTCCTCCAAAAACATATAACTGATGTAGTTTCATAAACTTGGCTTTGTTTTCCACAACTAAATTTTGGTAGGTGACTATAAATGATGTAGAATATATATATATATATATATATATATATATATATGTATATATTCGAATAGTTTAGATGACCTACAACTAGAGAAGTGCATATAGATAAATAGCTTATGTACATATGAAGTATGAGAGAAGGGCTTCCTGTTGAAAATCATTTTAATCAGAGTTGTATATTATATTATATGATTATATATGATATGAGCCAGAGATAATAAGATATGGAGTAAAACAAAATAAAGCTGCTATTAATTACTATTTAAATATAAATCTCTTTTATATATTCTGTCTGTATATGTTTAAAGTTTGTCACATGTACAACATCAAACCAGAGGCATACATCTATAAGTGCATGCATGCGCGCGCACACACACACATTGATATACATACATATACACCCTTTTTTTTCCCATCTTTGAAGTTCGTATATTTTAGAATGCGAAGACCTCTCCTTTGAAAAACTCTGAGATATGCATGGCTAATAAGGAAAATCTTCATTGATTTCCATGTGTTTATTAAAAACCTTTTTAAAAATATTATTTTAAAGCATGAAAGTGAAACTATTTTCAAAAGCAAGTCCAATCATGGATGCAATCAATGTATGTTATAATAGTTAAAATTATTAATAACATATTTTGTTTCACAAGTGCATTATATGATACTTATACAACATAATTTAAAAACAAAACTAGCAACACTTTAAAACTAGGGGAAACATGTTGCAAGAAGTTTTATTACTTGTGACCTTGTTAAATGCTTCCACCCGTTTGGCTTTGGCTACTGAGAAATATATGTCCATGTTATTGAATAAAGAAATTGAGAAAAAAAATGCAAACAATCTTATTGTTTCAACAGTGTGTGTGTTTTATTTAATATACATAAGTTTCTATGGACTTTTCAAGTGGAACATTCCCTTGCAAATTCGGTCTCACATTACATTTTCTAGAAAGATTAATCATTATAAGTATTGACAAAAATTATTACAAGCATTCAAATGATATACTCTAAAACATTCAAATATAAATTATAAAGTAATTTTCTTAAATGTTTATTATTTATAAAGAATAAGCAAAAATGTAAGTGGTGAAGGGTATATTTTAAAAAAAAATTTTTTAAAGAATATAGAATAGCATCTTAATAAACATTAAAAAGTATATAAAAATGGCCTCAATTTGTGTACACCATAATATATTTAACTTAGAAAAATGAATATATAATAAATAAACACACACACAACACAATATGATGTGAAGCTACACATTTAAATAAATAGAAACATAAATGGTTTGAACCGATAAGTATATGTTTTGCAATTCACACTCACACAAAAATCATGTTGAAATTATAGACATATACTACTACTGTGGGTTGATAAAATTGAACTAGAGGTTTATGCCGGTTGATACACTTTAGCTAGAGGTTTATGCTGATATATAGAATATCTATGTTTTAAATCTATATATGTGTACACACACCCATATATATATAATATGCAAAGTGTATCACAACAAAGAATAGAGCTTAAAGATCAAATTATTTTGTTTAAACACATGTATAGAAAGGGAATTTAATAAAAAAGAAATTGACCCTATACACGCTCTATCGTATACAATTATATGATTTAGTAAAGCGTTTTAGTATAAGATGTTTATGATTGAAGGCATATATATGTAAATTTAAAACTTTTAAAGGAGATATAAAACTTCTAAGGATATATATACAAATATAATAAATTTCAAAGGTGTAAATATAATTTTTCCTTATTTTAATAATATTATAAATATTTAAAGTATATAAATTATAAGATTTTCAAAGTTAATGCATTTCATTTATATACATGATTTGATATATATAAATTTTCTCTAAATATATATATATTTTATTTTTAATATTTACTTATTAATTAAGTTTAATTAACTATTATTAATACAAAAAGAGACTGGATTGTGAAAGCATTCTCCAAATTTATATAGGATCAAATTGTGGAATAACCTCTAGTTATTAAATAAGAATGTCATGTCTCTCATCAAACACAAGTGTTAAGCACCACTACATACAAACTAGAGACCCTCACAAAACCACCCGACCTCCCCCGAGCTATCTCTAGTCTCCACATACTGCTCTCCAAAAGGCTTCCAATATTCGTGTGCCCTTAATTCTCTTAGATTTAGGTATAGCTCTTTAGGAATATTCTAGCTTATACCTTTCTGGGGAATATTCTTTGATTCATTATATGGGTCGTAACAATCCTCCCCCATTAGCAAGTCCTTGTCCTCAAGGGCAATATAACTTACTCAACTGGTCCTGTATCATTAGCCTTGTACATCCACAAAGAATCTACCCGGGACTTGTTCCTTGTGAGTACTCTCTTTAACTGGCTAACATGAAACACTAGGTGCACCCTCACTCGTTCTAGCAGCCGTAGTTGATATGTCACCTTATCGATACGCTCCAGAATCTCATAAGGACCTGAGTACCTAGGAGACAACTTATCATTGTGTCCATTCCGTAAGGCCACAATAGTGTTGCGCCTTACATGTGTGGCAAATACCACTCAGAGATATACATAATCTCCCACTTGGAACTCTTGGAAGCTTCTGTGCTCATTAACAAACTTGATAGCTCGGCTCTAAGCTACTTGTAAGTTCTTCTTGCACAAACTCTGAATGTTTCTAAGCTTAACACTCAGATCTTTAGCTTCCTCATCCATGTTGCCTTGAGCTTTCTTACTTGCTAAACCCAGCTCAAAAGCTGTCTTGGAATGCCGTCCAAACATAGCATAATATGGACTCATTCCAATGCCACTGTGTCCTTGGCAAATGGGTGACAAAGTCCATAGAGATACTGCCCCATCGCCTGTCTGGAATAAGCAATGGTACTAATAGCCCACTTGGTTTTTCCTTGGGCACCTTTACTTGCTGACACTTGTCACAAGTCCTGCAATACTCTATGATATTAACTTTCATATTCCTCCAATAAAACCTTCTCTTGATTAACTCATACGTTTTTCTCCTCCCAAAATGACCAGCCTCCCGGTGATTATGATGGAAATATAGTACCTAGTTAATCAAATGGTCCACACGAGGAAGATACACACGGCCATTGTAGTACAAAACTCCATCCTAAAATGAGAATGGTGGCTCTAGCTGTCCTCTGAGCTCCTGCACCTCAGCGTCTTATGCTTGAGCATGTTGAACTACCTGGCTAAACTCACTGACCATCCTTGTTAATGCATTACATAAGCGTGTTTGGAATTCTCTAACCACTGTGGCTCTCCTAACACGTGACAAAGCATATACCACCACGTTAGCCTTTCCCACGCAATGCTCAATAGGAAATTTGCCAAACTCCATGAGCTTAACCATCTAGCGAGCTTGTTGAGAGTTTAACTCTTTCTGTTTGAACAGATACACCAAAGTCTTGTGATCTGTAAACACTTCATAAAGATAGTGCCTCCAAACTCATAATGCATTAATAATAGCCAGTAGTTCTTGCTCATACGTTGAGTATTGTTGCTCTACAGGATTCAAGTACGACTCTTATAAGCAATAGGCCTTCCCGCTTGCATAAGTACAACTCCAATGGCCACTCCACTTGCATCACACGATACCTCATAAGGCTTAGGGAGATTTGCAATACATAAAACTGGTGCACGTAACAAAGCTTGTTTCAAAGCTTGGAAACTGCTCTTCTCTTAAGCACTTCATGCAAAGGGAACGTCCTTCCTCAGCAACCTAATTAATGGAGAAGCTTTCTTGGCATAATCCTTGACATACCACCGGTAATAACCAGTTATGCCCAAGAAACTCTGTAACTCTTCTATATTGTTAGGAATTGGCCATTGCTCCACCACTGCCACCTTCTGTGGATCAGTCTTCACTCCACTTGGCGTCACAATGTGACCCAAATACTCCACTTTGCACTGAGCAAATGCACATTTGCTCTTCTTTGCATAGAGCTTGTTCTCCCTCAACAACTGAAGAACTCTTCGCAAATGCTGCACATGCTCCTTCATATTCTTACTATAAATAAGAATATCGTTAAGGAAGATCTCCACAAGTTGTGCAAGTAGTCACCAAACACCTCAGTCGTCAACCGAGTGAATGTGACTGGGGCATTTGTTAAGCCGAATGGCATAACAGTGAACTCGAAATGCCCAACTATCTTGGTGAACACTCTGGCTCCACCGAAATGATCCATGATAGTATCCACACATGGCATGGGCATCCTGTCCTTCACTGTTTGCTTGTTGAGAGCTCTGTAGTCTATGCACATCCTCATGGTGCCATTTTTCTTCATGACAAGCAATACTGGTGCACCAAATGGAGACTTGCTCAGTTATATGAAGCCATATTCCAATAGCTCCATCACTTGTCTCTTAACCTCTTGCTCCTTAGCATGGCTCAGTTCGAATGGCTTACGGTAAATGACTTTCGTACCCTATTCCAGCTCCACACCTCTTGCATGTGGTAGCCATGAAGTAGCTCAGGAGGGAAGACGTCAGCAAACTCCTCGCACAACAACTTTGCTCAAGGTGACAGTAAAAGAACTTGTTTGGAGACTCAAGCTTTGTTCCAAACTAAGTGTCTTTCACTTCACTATACTCAAGCTTCATGTGCTTGGTGCTCCACTAGATCTTAGGATCCACACGCACTAGCTTCGCAAGAAAGAAAGTCTCCACCAGCTAGGTTTTGCCAACCTCTAGCTGTAACTCTTCCACACAAGCAATTTAGCTTTGTGTGACAACTGAGCCCTCAATCTCGTATTGAGGCACAGTCTTCGTGCAACTCCACCAACTAGGTTTTGCCAACCTACAGCTGTAACTCCTCCACAGAAGCACTATAGCTTTATGTGATAGCTGAGCCCTCAATCTCGTATTGAGGCACAGTCTTTGTTCAACAATTGAGGAACATGTGGAACACTTAGAAAGAGTGTTTTAAAGGTTGAGAAAGAACCAGTTGTATGTTAAAGAAAGCAAGTGTGCATTTGGTCAAACCAAGATAGATTTCTTGGGACACTTGATCTCAAGTGGGGAGGTTGCCATGGATCCAAAGAAAATTCAAGCTATTACCGAGTGGACGACTTTGAAAGACGTGCATGAAGTTAGATCATTTCTTGGTCTAATGGGGTATTACCGAAGATTCATAAAAGGTTACTCAGAGATAGCGGCCCCATTGACAGATCTCACGAAGAACATTCCATGACATTGGACTCCAGAGTGCCAACGTGCATTTGTCAAACTCAAAGAAGCTATCTCTTCTAAGCCAATTTTGTAATTGCCCATCTTTGAAGATCCCTTTGAAGTAGAATGCGATGCTTCTGACTTTGTAATTGGTGGTGTATTGAAACAGAAAGGACATCCAATGTCCTTCTTCTCGAAGAAGTTAGATGTCGCGCAAACCGATGGCCTACTCACAAAAAGGAGATGTATGCTATTGTTGCTTCCTTGGAGTATTGGTGTTATTATCTTCCAAGTCATGGCACTGTGGTTTGGACAGATAGTGTAACTCTAAGGTATTTTAAAATGCAATCAAAGCTATCACCAAAATATGCTAGATGGCAACAAAAGTTGGCACAATTCCAACATGAAATCAGACATAAAGCGGGAAAGGATAATGTGGTAGCTGATGCACTCAGTAGGAAGGGTCATCTTCGTATTATGTCAGCACCCATGTCAACTTTGGTGGATGAATTTTTGATGGCGTATCCTCATGACAAATTTGCTAAGGAGGCTTTGAGCCTGGTGGCAAAAAGGAAACAATTACAAAGAGATGGTAATATTCCAGTAGGAATAAAAAGTCGAATGGATGCACTCAAACAAGCGCATTTTGCGGTATGAGATGGAGTTCTTTATTATAAAGAAAAGAGACTCTATATTCTAGAAGGGACATGGAGGGAGAGGCTGTTAAGAGAGCATCACAACGTTCCTTTGGGAGGACATGGTGGAAGGCATAAGACGTTGGCTTTGTTGAAACAGGGATTCTATTGGCCGGGTATTATAGACGATGTTGCCAAAAAACATGCCCCACATGTCAACAAGTGAAGAGCTGATCGCAAAAACGAGTTGGGAAGTTACAGTGTATACCGATTCCAGAGCGGCCATTTCAAAGTGTTACTTTGGACTTTATCATGGGATTGCCAAAATCTTGTGGTTTTAACGCCCTCATGGTGGTAGTCAATCGGTTTTTAAAGGTTTCTCATTTCATTCCAACTATAGAGACAGTGAATGCAATTCAAGCAGCAAAGTTGTTCTTCCACGAAGTCGTAAGAGTGCGCGGGCTACCGAAAATGATGATCTCAGATCGGGATCCTCGATTCATAGGCAAATTTTGGGAAACATTGTTTAAGCAGTTTGGTACGATGTTGAAGTTCAGTATAGCCTACCATCCGCAAACTGATGGTCAAACAGAGAGGGTGAATCGACAAGTCAAGGACTATCTCAGATGCTGTGTTCAAGGTGATCAAATTGGGCTAAACACTTGGATATGGTTGAGATATGTTACAATAACTTGACACACACTGCAATCGGATGTAGCCCGATGGAAGTGTTAACTGGGAATAAGGGTGGTATTCCTCAGAGTATGGTGTTAAAAGATGATGTCAATCGAGTTCCTCTGTAGTAGAACTCACTAGACAGTTGTATCGAACATGGGAAGTTGCTCGTCAAGTGATGACTGCAGCATAGGAAAGGTATCGTCACCAGTACGATAAACATCGATGGGATGTAGAGTATCAGCTTGGGGATATGGTATTGCTGAGTACCAAAAACCTGAAGGTTCCAACGACTCTTTTGAGGAAGTTTCTATCGCACTACATAGGTCCATACGAGGTGGTGAAGCAAGTAGGAAAAGTGGCTTATGGGTTAGATCTTCCTCCAAAGTTGAGAGCAATACACAATGTGTTTCATGTCAATTTACTCGAGCCATTCCACAAGGATGAAAAACATCCGTAGAGATATGAAAACTTATGTTTGCTTCCTGAGCTGGTCGGTGATACAAAGAAGTTTGAAGTTGAGTCAATTTTGGATGCAAAGGATATTAAATGCTGAGGGTCACGAAAATGTAAATGAGAATATTTGGTTAAGTGGAAGGGTTACCTGGCATGCGAGTCGACATGGGAACCATTGGATAATTTATAGAACATGATGGAGGTAGTGAAGGAGTTTGAGGCAAGGTCTCAAACTGTTGGTAATGATGATGAGAAATAAAGTGAACTTATTTCTTATTAACCTAGGGCCAACAGACAACCTTAACTAAAGGCCTCCAATATATATTCTAGTTAATTTAAAGAAATTAACTAACCTGTGTCGGGTGACAAACTTTGCAGACATGCAAAAGGTCTTCAAGGACTTCTTGTGCCTTCGACAGCTGAGTTGTCGCTCAGTGAACGACGATTCTGAAGTACTTGGCTTCGCGTAATGCAAAGGGGTAATAAAACTTGTAAACTTTTTTCTGACTCCACATAGAGTGATTAGCGTTAATTTTCAGTTAATTTTTCCTAACCTAGTCTAGTCTTGAAGTTAGACGTCAACGAGGACGTTGACATTTTCAAAAGTGGGGAGTGTGTCATAGTTTTTACTATGACTCGACTCTTTACTTTGAGGTTTAATTGTTGTTACCTACTGAGTTATGTGAAGAACCCTAGTTGTAGTGAGAAAGAGCCCTGCTTAGTGCACTTAGGTGTTTAGGGGTAGTCCGGCCGGCTATCACTAAATACCTCGAGAAACTCCAGGCAAAGTAGTACTTACCTTCTAGAAAACTTCCCCGAGTTTGACGTTCCAAAGTAGGTTTTTTGTTAAAAAGTATAGCTTGTCAAAAAGGGTTAGGGACACCCTAGGGTTCCCTAACCCCATGCCCTAAAACCCCCCCTAAGGGTTAGGTTAGGACAACTCATTTTCTCTAAGGGCTAGCATTTTCATGCTAGCCACTTACTCACTTAGGAAAATAGGGGGGGTCGGTCAATAAATAAGGTAGAGTATATGTAGTGAGGCTTCTTGGGTTCAAAAGAGAGCTTGTTAACCTCCTACCAGTGCAAGCTAAGCTTGTGTCGTTAAGACACAACCCTCTGTTGTGCCGCCCAACCCACACGACAGGGGTACGTCTCACCTTTGGGTTAAACTATCCTTATCATTGGCAAGATCACACCTTCATGACGGGGGTACGTTACTTCCAAGGAGTTAGTCAGATTCCTTGGTCCGAAAACCTACTCGCACGCTCAAAGGCATTGCCGAGTTCACGTTCCGCAGATATAATGGTTGAGGCCTTGCTCCAGCCGCCTCAACCGTGCCAAGCTAGGAACAATACCTGTAGCTCGGCTAGTCCATGTGTCTTGATTCACAAGATGAGCCTTGTTCATAGACTTAAGGGTTGGGTTCCTAATACGGGTTACTTTACCAAATTCCGTGGGGTTTCTAGAGAGGGATTTCAGGGTTGGCATCTGGCAAGCCCCTTTGTGGCACTAGGTAAAAATCTAACATTAACCCTACACTCATAAATCCTATCATTCAACATCATTTCATTATGGCTTATTACAGCATGGGATGCCACATGTGCAGCTGACAAAACGACAAATAATTTTCTTTTACAATCAGAATCAACATGTGTGAGCCATGATTGCAGTTGTTCTAATGTTCTTGGCACACTCTTTCAGCTCCCAAAGATTCCTAAACAAATTGAACATGATTTGTAAAGAACTTGGAATTGAGCTACCCTCTGAATCTCCCTAATGATGTCGCTGTGTTTTTCTTCAAAAAGAAGAGGGACGATTGCTTTACTTGTGGATGTTCTGTATTGAAGTAATATCTGCTGAGAATACACCTACTCGATAAGTATGGAGATTTTCGAAGTAGACATTTAATTGAATCCCCTTCATAGATGGGTTTTTGTGTAGTTGAAGAAGAACTCCACAGTCGACATCATTAGTGAACAAGTGAGTGTCATTATTCACAAGTCGATAGAACCACCTGAGGTTCTTGTTGTATCTGGTGACCTCTGGATCTGAGAACGTGACATTGGATGGAACAAGGTGTATATGTCGAGCATCGTCCAATCTGGGTTCACAGCCTGCCCTCAGGTGTTTGACGAGTGAATCTAATTTTCATTGTTTGGCTTGTCCACGCGATGTGACAAATGTTAGTTTAACAGCAACCATGATTGATCCAATGCACTTCCTGTTTATTTTGAAATATGGCCAAATTAATTCCAAAATCCCCTGTCCATTTCATCTTAAATGTCACCTCAATTCCACATCTGAATACAAAAATGATTAATTCTTCAAGCACATATCTGAATATAACAGATTTTATTTTAATTCTTAGAATTTGATGACGACTCCATACTAACGACTGAATCTCCTTGTTTAATCAAACTGTCTTTCTGCACAATATTATATTATGAATAGAATTTATATAAAAACGCACACACACTTGTATAAACCTGAATATACAAAATTAGTACTCTGATAAATTCACATGCACCCTTCTTTGTCTCAGAGAGAAGTGAACGAGATTAATTGTCCAAAACTCACATTTATGATAGTGCAAAATACTAATAACATTTGATTTTAGAACCACCACAAATGTGAGTTTCACATGATTTATTGACTTTTACTCAAAATATTATGATAAGATGATAGAAGTAAATAAAATGAGATAAGCAACTTATATATACTAATACACATATACATTCACATGGAAGGGGTGGCGGGATTAATCTCGCCACCCTTCTCTGTCTCAGACAAAAGTGGGCGGATTGATTTGGTACACCAATTCAGGAGACAGAGAAGGGTGATGGGACTAATCCCGCCCACCATTTCAGAAAGCATGGAAGGAATGGCGGGATTAATCTCACTACCCTTCTCAATCCCCTGAAATGGTATGCGAGATTAATCTCGCCACCCTTCTCCATCTCAAACAGAAGTGGGCGGGATTGATTTGGCCCACTAATTTAGGAGACTCACGGTCGACATCATTAGTAAACACATGAGCATCATTATTCACAAGTCGATAGAACCACCCGAGGTTCTTGTTGTATCTGGCAACCTCTAGATCCGAGAACGTGACATTGGATGGAACAAGGCATATATATCAAGCATCGTCCAATCTGGGTTCGCAGCCTGCCCTCGAGTGCTTGATTAGTGAATCTAGTTTCCATTGTTTTGCTTGTTCACGCGATGTGACAGAGGTTAGTTTAACAGCAATCATGGTGGATCCAATGCACTTCTCGTTTATTTCGAAATATGGCCAAGTTAATTCAGAATCCCCTGTTCATCTCATCTCCTCCTCTTATCTTTAATGTCTCCTTAATTCCACATTTGAATACAAAAATGATTAATTCTTCAAGCACATATCCGAACAAATTTTATTTTAATTCTTACCTAGAATTTAACGATGACTCTATATTAATGACTGAATCTCCTTATTTGATCAAACTGCCTTTCTGCACAATATTATATTATGAATACAATTTATATAAAAATGCACACATATTTGTATAAACTCGAATATACAAAATTAATACACTGATAAATTCACATACACTCTTCTTTGTCTCAGAGAGAAGTGGATGGGATTAACTGTCCAAAACTCACATTTGTGATAGTGCAAAATACTGATAACATTTAATTTTAGAAACACCATAAATGTGAGCTTTGGACAGTTTCATATGGTTTACTAGCTTTTATTTAAAATATTATGATAAGATGATAGAAGTAAATAAAATGAGATAAGCAACTTATATATACTAATATACATATACATTCACATGGAAGGGGTGGGATTAATCTCGCCACCCCTTCCATGCCTCCTGAAATAGTGGGCGGGATTAATCTCACCACCCTTTCAGTCCCTTGAAATTGTGTGCGGAATTAATCCGCCACCCTTCTCTGTTTTAGAGAAAAGTGGGTGAAATTGATTTGGCCCACCAATTCAGGAGACAGAGAAGGGTGGTGGGATTAATCCCGCCCACCATTTTAAGAAGCATACAAGGAATGATTGTATATATAATTGAATTAATAACCGCATTGTATTATTTATCTTGAACACCTCAAACATAATATGTATTGTACACCAGCTTATACTTGTAACGTAAAGTGCTAGCTTACCACGATTGAACGATTATTCAATGCATGTTAAAATACTAATCTAATTAATACTATCCAATACTTGATATTGAACACAAACGAATTAGAAACAGAATACATAAGTATGTACATATGTGTATTCTAAAATGTTAAGATGACATGACATGTGAAGGCATATATATAGACACACACACAATATCTGTGTATATACACATGCCTTTCATGAATGAGAGGAGCATTTTACAGATATCTATGCAAAGACATGAAGTAACAACAAAGAGTCTAAATTTATTCTAAGAGTTTAATATATTCATATAAATGGCTTACTTTTGTGTTTTGGTTTAAAATTATTTGTGTGTGAACTATTTTAATACACAGAAGCGTCGTATCATACATGCTCTTTCCAATTGGACAGTCATGTATGAATGTTACAAATCCAAATTCATGTGTGATGTATATTAATTTTTAATAAACATTCAAATGCTAAACTTCAAAATGTTAAAATGAAAAGTAAAATGTAAATGTTGAGGAGCAATCGGTTTGTTACTTATGTTTGACTTTATTAAAATTTATAATATACATAGAATATTCTTTTAGGAATTTAAAAGGACACAAACCTTAAACACAAGAGCTAAAGAACCGCATATTACACACACAGTTTATATTATTGGTAATCAATCAAATTATCACTCACTAATGGCCATTCTCACTTCATGTTAAGATGTGTAATAACACCGTAAGCTAATTATGACATATAAACATTATCTAACTTAAGATTTAAGAACACGTTAGTTTAACGTTTGTAACTGTAAACTATTTAATGTTTATTATAGCTTTCCAAACTTAATTTATAATATTTTTTTGAAGCGTTAAACCCAACGTTTGAACGCTAAAATTATTATAAATTACAAGACTGAAGGAAGATTTTAAATTTCTTAAAGTTTAAACATTACACTGCACTTAAATAATGCTGTATTTCAATTTGGCATTCATGTATTCCTCCAAAAACATATAACTGATGTAGTTTCATAAACTTGGCTTTGTTTTCCACAACTAAATTTTGGTAGGTGACTATAAATGATGTAGAATATATATATATATATATATATATATATGTATATATTCGAATAGTTTAGATGACCTACAACTAGAGAAGTGCATATAGATAAATAGCTTATGTACATATGAAGTATGAGAGAGAGGGCTTCCTGTTGAAAATCATTTTAATCAGAGTTGTATATTATATTATATGATTATATATGATATGAGCCAGAGATAATAAGATATGGAGTAAAACAAAATAAAGCTGCTATTAATTACTATTTAAATATAAATCTCTTTTATATATTCTGTCTGTATATGTTTAAAGTTTGTCACATGTACAACATCAAACCAGAGGCATACATCTATAAGTGCATGCATGCGCGCGCACACACACACATTGATATACATACATATACACCCTTTTTTTTCCCATCTTTGAAGTTCGTATATTTTAGAATGCGAAGACCTCTCCTTTGAAAAACTCTGAGATATGCATGGCTAATAAGGAAAATCTTCATTGATTTCCATGTGTTTATTAAAAACCTTTTTAAAAATATTATTTTAAAGCATGAAAGTGAAACTATTTTCAAAAGCAAGTCCAATCATGGATGCAATCAATGTATGTTATAATAGTTAAAATTATTAATAACATATTTTGTTTCACAAGTGCATTATATGATACTTATACAACATAATTTAAAAACAAAACTAGCAACACTTTAAAACTAGGGGAAACATGTTGCAAGAAGTTTTATTACTTGTGACCTTGTTAAATGCTTCCACCCGTTTGGCTTTGGCTACTGAGAAATATATGTCCATGTTATTGAATAAAGAAATTGAGAAAAAAAATGCAAACAATCTTATTGTTTCAACAGTGTGTGTGTTTTATTTAATATACATAAGTTTCTATGGACTTTTCAAGTGGAACATTCCCTTGCAAATTCGGTCTCACATTACATTTTCTAGAAAGATTAATCATTATAAGTATTGACAAAAATTATTACAAGCATTCAAATGATATACTCTAAAACATTCAAATATAAATTATAAAGTAATTTTCTTAAATGTTTATTATTTATAAAGAATAAGCAAAAATGTAAGTGGTGAAGGGTATATTTTAAAAAAAAATTTTTTAAAGAATATAGAATAGCATCTTAATAAACATTAAAAAGTATATAAAAATGGCCTCAATTTGTGTACACCATAATATATTTAACTTAGAAAAATGAATATATAAATAAATAAACACACACACACACACAATATGATGTGAAGCTACACATTTAAATAAATAGAAACATAAATGGTTTGAACCGATAAGTATATGTTTTGCAATTCACACTCACACAAAAATCATGTTGAAATTATAGACATATACTACTACTGTGGGTTGATAAAATTGAACTAGAGGTTTATGCCGGTTGATACACTTTAGCTAGAGGTTTATGCTGATATATAGAATATCTATGTTTTAAATCTATATATGTGTACACACACCCATATATATATAATATGCAAAGTGTATCACAACAAAGAATAGAGCTTAAAGATCAAATTATTTTGTTTAAACACATGTATAGAAAGGGAATTTAATAAAAAAGAAATTGACCCTATACACGCTCTATCGTATACAATTATATGATTTAGTAAAGCGTTTTAGTATAAGATGTTTATGATTGAAGGCATATATATGTAAATTTAAAACTTTTAAAGGAGATATAAAACTTCTAAGGATATATATACAAATATAATAAATTTCAAAGGTGTAAATATAATTTTTCCTTATTTTAATAATATTATAAATATTTAAAGTATATAAATTATAAGATTTTCAAAGTTAATGCATTTCATTTATATACATGATTTGATATATATTTTCTCTAAATATATATATATTTTTAATATTTACTTATTAATTAAGTTTAATTAACTATTATTAATACAAAAAGAGACTGGATTGTGAAAGCATTCTCCAAATTTATATAGGATCAAATTGTGGAATAACCTCTAGTTATTAAATAAGAATGTCATGTCTCTCATCAAACACAAGTGTTAAGCACCACTACATACAAACTAGAGACCCTCACAAAACCACCCGACCTCCCCCGAGCTATCTCTAGTCTCCACATACTGCTCTCCAAAAGGCTTCCAATATTCGTGTGCCCTTAATTCTCTTAGATTTAGGTATAGCTCTTTAGGAATATTCTAGCTTATACCTTTCTGGGGAATATTCTTTGATTCATTATATGGGTCGTAACAATCCTCCCCCATTAGCAAGTCCTTGTCCTCAAGGGCAATATAACTTACTCAACTGGTCCTGTATCATTAGCCTTGTACATCCACAAAGAATCTACCCGGGACTTGTTCCTTGTGAGTACTCTCTTTAACTGGCTAACATGAAACACTAGGTGCACCCTCACTCGTTCTAGCAGCCGTAGTTGATATGTCACCTTATCGATACGCTCCAGAATCTCATAAGGACCTGAGTACCTAGGAGACAACTTATCATTGTGTCCATTCCGTAAGGCCACAATAGTGTTGCGCCTTACATGTGTGGCAAATACCACTCAGAGATATACATAATCTCCCACTTGGAACTCTTGGAAGCTTCTGTGCTCATTAACAAACTTGATAGCTCGGCTCTAAGCTACTTGTAAGTTCTTCTTGCACAAACTCTGAATGTTTCTAAGCTTAACACTCAGATCTTTAGCTTCCTCATCCATGTTGCCTTGAGCTTTCTTACTTGCTAAACCCAGCTCAAAAGCTGTCTTGGAATGCCGTCCAAACATAGCATAATATGGACTCATTCCAATGCCACTGTGTCCTTGGCAAATGGGTGACAAAGTCCATAGAGATACTGCCCCATCGCCTGTCTGGAATAAGCAATGGTACTAATAGCCCACTTGGTTTTTCCTTGGGCACCTTTACTTGCTGACACTTGTCACAAGTCCTGCAATACTCTATGATATTAACTTTCATATTCCTCCAATAAAACCTTCTCTTGATTAACTCATACGTTTTTCTCCTCCCAAAATGACCAGCCTCCCGGTGATTATGATGGAAATATAGTACCTAGTTAATCAAATGGTCCACACGAGGAAGATACACACGGCCATTGTAGTACAAAACTCCATCCTAAAATGAGAATGGTGGCTCTAGCTGTCCTCTGAGCTCCTGCACCTCAGCGTCTTATGCTTGAGCATGTTGAACTACCTGGCTAAACTCACTGACCATCCTTGTTAATGCATTACATAAGCGTGTTTGGAATTCTCTAACCACTGTGGCTCTCCTAACACGTGACAAAGCATATACCACCACGTTAGCCTTTCCCACGCAATGCTCAATAGGAAATTTGCCAAACTCCATGAGCTTAACCATCTAGCGAGCTTGTTGAGAGTTTAACTCTTTCTGTTTGAACAGATACACCAAAGTCTTGTGATCTGTAAACACTTCATAAAGATAGTGCCTCCAAACTCATAATGCATTAATAATAGCCAGTAGTTCTTGCTCATACGTTGAGTATTGTTGCTCTACAGGATTCAAGTACGACTCTTATAAGCAATAGGCCTTCCCGCTTGCATAAGTACAACTCCAATGGCCACTCCACTTGCATCACACGATACCTCATAAGGCTTAGGGAGATTTGCAATACATAAAACTGGTGCACGTAACAAAGCTTGTTTCAAAGCTTGGAAACTGCTCTTCTCTTAAGCACTTCATGCAAAGGGAACGTCCTTCCTCAGCAACCTAATTAATGGAGAAGCTTTCTTGGCATAATCCTTGACATACCACCGGTAATAACCAGTTATGCCCAAGAAACTCTGTAACTCTTCTATATTGTTAGGAATTGGCCATTGCTCCACCACTGCCACCTTCTGTGGATCAGTCTTCACTCCACTTGGCGTCACAATGTGACCCAAATACTCCACTTTGCACTGAGCAAATGCACATTTGCTCTTCTTTGCATAGAGCTTGTTCTCCCTCAACAACTGAAGAACTCTTCGCAAATGCTGCACATGCTCCTTCATATTCTTACTATAAATAAGAATATCGTTAAGGAAGATCTCCACAAGTTGTGCAAGTAGTCACCAAACACCTCAGTCGTCAACCGAGTGAATGTGACTGGGGCATTTGTTAAGCCGAATGGCATAACAGTGAACTCGAAATGCCCAACTATCTTGGTGAACACTCTGGCTCCACCGAAATGATCCATGATAGTATCCACACATGGCATGGGCATCCTGTCCTTCACTGTTTGCTTGTTGAGAGCTCTGTAGTCTATGCACATCCTCATGGTGCCATTTTTCTTCATGACAAGCAATACTGGTGCACCAAATGGAGACTTGCTCAGTTATATGAAGCCATATTCCAATAGCTCCATCACTTGTCTCTTAACCTCTTGCTCCTTAGCATGGCTCAGTTCGAATGGCTTACGGTAAATGACTTTCGTACCCTATTCCAGCTCCACACCTCTTGCATGTGGTAGCCATGAAGTAGCTCAGGAGGGAAGACGTCAGCAAACTCCTCGCACAACAACTTTGCTCAAGGTGACAGTAAAAGAACTTGTTTGGAGACTCAAGCTTTGTTCCAAACTAAGTGTCTTTCACTTCACTATACTCAAGCTTCATGTGCTTGGTGCTCCACTAGATCTTAGGATCCACACGCACTAGCTTCGCAAGAAAGAAAGTCTCCACCAGCTAGGTTTTGCCAACCTCTAGCTGTAACTCTTCCACACAAGCAATTTAGCTTTGTGTGACAACTGAGCCCTCAATCTCGTATTGAGGCACAGTCTTCGTGCAACTCCACCAACTAGGTTTTGCCAACCTACAGCTGTAACTCCTCCACAGAAGCACTATAGCTTTATGTGATAGCTGAGCCCTCAATCTCGTATTGAGGCACAGTCTTTGTTCAACAATTGAGGAACATGTGGAACACTTAGAAAGAGTGTTTAAAGGTTGAGAAAAACCAGTTGTATGTTAAAGAAAGCAAGTGTGCATTTGGTCAAACCAAGATAGATTTCTTGGACACTTGATCTCAAGTGGGGAGGTTGCCATGGATCCAAAGAAAATTCAAGCTATTACCGAGTGGACGACTTTGAAAGACGTGCATGAAGTTAGATCATTTCTTGGTCTAATGGGTATTACCGAAGATTCATAAAAGGTTACTCAGAGATAGCGGCCCCATTGACAGATCTCACGAAGAACATTCCATGACATTGGACTCCAGAGTGCCAACGTGCATTTGTCAAACTCAAAGAAGCTATCTCTTCTAAGCCAATTTTGTAATTGCCCATCTTTGAAGATCCCTTTGAAGTAGAATGCGATGCTTCTGACTTTGTAATTGGTGGTGTATTGCAGAAAGGACATCCAATGTCCTTCTTCTCGAAGAAGTTAGATGTCGCGCAAACCGATGGCCTACTCACAAAAAGGAGATGTATGCTATTGTTGCTTCCTTGGAGTATTGGTGTTATTATCTTCCAAGTCATGGCACTGTGGTTTGGACAGATAGTGTAACTCTAAGGTATTTTAAAATGCAATCAAAGCTATCACCAAAATATGCTAGATGCAACAAAAGTTGGCACAATTCCAACATGAAATCAGACATAAAGCGGGAAAGGATAATGTGGTAGCTGATGCACTCAGTAGGAAGGGTCATCTTCGTATTATGTCAGCACCCATGTCAACTTTGGTGGATGAATTTTTGATGGCGTATCCTCATGACAAATTTGCTAAGGAGGCTTTGAGCCTGGTGGCAAAAAGGAAACAATTACAAAGAGATGGTAATATTCCAGTAGGAATAAAAAGTCGAATGGATGCACTCAAACAAGCGCATTTTGCGGTATGAGATGGAGTTCTTTTATATAAAGAAAAGAGACTCTATATTCTAGAAGGGACATGGAGGGAGAGGCTGTTAAGAGAGCATCACAACGTTCCTTTGGGAGGACATGGTGGAAGGCATAAGACGTTGGCTTTGTTGAAACAGGGATTCTATGGCCGGGTATTATAGACGATGTTGCCAAGTATGTTAAAACATGCCCCACATGTCAACAAGTGAAGAGCTGATCGCAAAAACGAGTTGGAAGTTACAGTGTATACCGATTCCAGAGCGGCCATTTCAAAGTGTTACTTGGACTTTATCATGGATTGCCAAAATCTTGTGGTTTTAACGCCCTCATGGTGGTAGTCAATCGGTTTTTAAAGGTTTCTCATTTCATTCCAACTATAGAGACAGTGAATGCAATTCAAGCAGCAAAGTTGTTCTTCCACGAAGTCGTAAGAGTGCGCGGGCTACCGAAAATGATGATCTCAGATCGGGATCCTCGATTCATAGGCAAATTTTGGGAAACATTGTTTAAGCAGTTTGGTACGATGTTGAAGTTCAGTATAGCCTACCATCCGCAAACTGATGGTCAAACAGAGAGGGTGAATCGACAAGTCAAGGACTATCTCAGATGCTGTGTTCAAGGTGATCAACTTGATTGGGCTAAACACTTGGATATGGTTGAGATATGTTACAATAACTTGACACACACTGCAATCGGATGTAGCCCGATGGAAGTGTTAACTGGGAATAAGGGTGGTATTCCTCAGAGTATGGTGTTACTAAAAGATGATGTCAATCGAGTTCCCTCTGTAGTAGAACTCACTAGACAGTTGTCGAACATGGGAAGTTGCTCGTCAAGTGATGACTGCAGCATAGGAAAGGTATCGTCACCAGTACGATAAATCGATGGGATGTAGAGTATCAGCTTGGGGATATGGTATTGCTGAGTACCAAAAACCTGAAGGTTCCAACGACTCTTTTGAGGAAGTTTCTATCGCACTACATAGGTCCATACGAGGTGGTGAAGCAAGTAGGAAAAGTGGCTTATGGGTTAGATCTTCCTCCAAAGTTGAGAGCAATACACAATGTGTTTCATGTCAATTTACTCGAGCCATTCCACAAGGATGAAAACATCCGTAGAGATATGAAAACTTATGTTTGCTTCCTGAGCTGGTCGGTGATACAAAGAAGTTTGAAGTTGAGTCAATTTTGGATGCAAAGGATATTAAATGCTGAGGACGAAAATGTAAATGAGAATATTTGGTTAAGTGGAAGGGTTACCTGGCATGCGAGTCGACATGGGAACCATTGGATAATTATAGAACGATGGAGGTAGTGAAGGAGTTTGAGGCAAGGTCTCAAACTGTTGTAATGATGATGAGAAATAAAGTGAACTTATTTCTTATTAACCTAGGGCCAACAGACAACCTTAACTAAAGGCCTCCAATATATATTCTAGTTAATTTAAAGAAATTAACTAACTTGTTGTCTGTGTCGGGTGACAAACTTTGCAGACATGCAAAAGGTCTCAAGTGACTTCTTGTGCCTTCGACAGCTGAGTTGTCGCTCAGTGAACGACGGTTCTGAAGTACTTGGCTTCGCGTAATGCAAGGGGGTAATAAAACTTGTGAAACTTTTTTCTGACTCCACATAGAGTGATTAGCGTTAATTTTCAGTTAATTTTTCCTAACCTAGTCTAGTCTTGAAGTTAGACGTCAACGAGGACGTTGACATTTTCAAAGTGGGGAGTGTGTCATAGTTTTTACTATGACTCGACTCTTTACTTTGGGGTTTAATGTTGTTACCACTAGTTTGTGAAGAACCCTAGTTGTAGTGAGAAAGCCCTGCTTAGTGCACTTAGGTGTTTAGGGGTAGTCCGGCCGTATCACTAAATACCTCGAGAAACTCCAGGCAAAGGTAGTACTTACCTTCTAGAAAACTCTCCCCGAGTTTGACGTTCAAAGTAGGTTTTTTTTAAAAAGTATAGCTTGTCAAAAAGGGTTAGGGACACCCCTAGGGTTTCCCTAACCCCATGCCCTAAAACCCCCCCTAAGGGTTAGGTTAGGACAACTCATTTTCTCTAAGGGCTAGGCATTTTCATGCTAGCCCACTTACTCACTTAGGAAAATAGGGGGGGTCGTCACATAAATAAGGTAGAGTATATGTAGTGAGGCTTCTGGGTTCAAAAGAGAGCTGTGTTAACCTCCTACCAGTGCAAGCTAAGCTTGTGTCGTTAAGACACAACCCTCTGTTGTGCCGCCTAACTTCCACACGACAGGGGTACGTCTCACCTTTGGGTTAACTATCCTTACATTGGCAAGATCACACCTTCATGACGGGGGTACGTTACTTCCAAGGAGTTAGTCAGATTCCCCTTGGTCCGAAAAACCTACTCGCACGCTCAAAGGCATTGCCCGAGTTCACGTTCCGCAGATATAATGGTTGAGGCCTTGCTCCAGCCGCCTCAACCGTGCCAAGCTAGGAACAATACCTGTAGCTCGGCTAGTCCATGTGTCTTGATTCACAAGATGAGCCTTGTTCATAGACTTAAGGGTTGGGTTCCTAATACGGGTTACTTTACCAAATTCCGTGGGGTTTCTAGAGAGGGGATTTCAGGGTTGGCATCTGGCAAGCCCCCTTTGTGGCACTAGGTAAAAAATCTAACATTAACCCTACACTCATAAATCCTATCATTCAACATCATTTCATTATGGCTTATTACAGCATGGGATGCCACATGTGCAGCTGACAAAACGACAAATAATTTTCTTTTACAATCAGAATCAACATGTGTGAGCCATGATTGCAGTTGTTCTAATGTTCTTGGCACACTCTTTCAGCTCCCAAAGATTCCTAAACAAATTGAACATGATTTGTAAAGAACTTGGAATTGAGCTACCCTCTGAATCTCCCTAATGATGTCGCTGTGTTTTTCTTCAAAAAGAAGAGGGACGATTGCTTTACTTGTGGATGTTCTGTATTGAAGTAATATCTGCTGAGAATACACCTACTCGATAAGTATGGAGATTTTCGAAGTAGACATTTAATTGAATCCCCTTCATAGATGGGTTTTTGTGTAGTTGAAGAAGAACTCCACAGTCGACATCATTAGTGAACAAGTGAGTGTCATTATTCACAAGTCGATAGAACCACCTGAGGTTCTTGTTGTATCTGGTGACCTCTGGATCTGAGAACGTGACATTGGATGGAACAAGGTGTATATGTCGAGCATCGTCCAATCTGGGTTCACAGCCTGCCCTCAGGTGTTTGACGAGTGAATCTAATTTTCATTGTTTGGCTTGTCCACGCGATGTGACAAATGTTAGTTTAACAGCAACCATGATTGATCCAATGCACTTCCTGTTTATTTTGAAATATGGCCAAATTAATTCCAAAATCCCCTGTCCATTTCATCTTAAATGTCACCTCAATTCCACATCTGAATACAAAAATGATTAATTCTTCAAGCACATATCTGAATATAACAGATTTTATTTTAATTCTTAGAATTTGATGACGACTCCATACTAACGACTGAATCTCCTTGTTTAATCAAACTGTCTTTCTGCACAATATTATATTATGAATAGAATTTATATAAAAACGCACACACACTTGTATAAACCTGAATATACAAAATTAGTACTCTGATAAATTCACATGCACCCTTCTTTGTCTCAGAGAGAAGTGAACGAGATTAATTGTCCAAAACTCACATTTATGATAGTGCAAAATACTAATAACATTTGATTTTAGAACCACCACAAATGTGAGTTTCACATGATTTATTGACTTTTACTCAAAATATTATGATAAGATGATAGAAGTAAATAAAATGAGATAAGCAACTTATATATATAATACACATATACATTCACATGGAAGGGGTGGCGGGATTAATCTCGCCACCCTTCTCTGTCTCAGACAAAAGTGGGCGGGATTGATTTGGTACACCAATTCAGGAGACAGAGAAGGGTGATGGGACTAATCCCGCCCACCATTTCAGAAAGCATGGAAGGAATGGCGGGATTAATCTCACTACCCTTCTCAATCCCCTGAAATGGTATGCGAGATTAATCTCGCCACCCTTCTCCATCTCAAACAGAAGTGGGCGGGATTGATTTGGCCCACTAATTTAGGAGACTCACGGTCGACATCATTAGTAAACACATGAGCATCATTATTCACAAGTCGATAGAACCACCCGAGGTTCTTGTTGTATCTGGCAACCTCTAGATCCGAGAACGTGACATTGGATGGAACAAGGCATATATATCAAGCATCGTCCAATCTGGGTTCGCAGCCTGCCCTCGAGTGCTTGATTAGTGAATCTAGTTTCCATTGTTTTGCTTGTTCACGCGATGTGACAGAGGTTAGTTTAACAGCAATCATGGTGGATCCAATGCACTTCTCGTTTATTTCGAAATATGGCCAAGTTAATTCCAGAATCCCCTGTTCATCTCATCTCCTCCTCTTATCTTTAATGTCTCCTTAATTCCACATTTGAATACAAAAATGATTAATTCTTCAAGCACATATCCGAACAAATTTTATTTTAATTCTTACCTAGAATTTAACGATGACTCTATATTAATGACTGAATCTCCTTATTTGATCAAACTGCCTTTCTGCACAATATTATATTATGAATACAATTTATATAAAAATGCACACATATTTGTATAAACTCGAATATACAAAATTAATACACTGATAAATTCACATACACTCTTCTTTGTCTCAGAGAGAGAAGTGGATGGGATTAACTGTCCAAAACTCACATTTGTGATAGTGCAAAATACTGATAACATTTAATTTTAGAAACACCATAAATGTGAGCTTTGGACAGTTTCATATGGTTTACTAGCTTTTATTTAAAATATTATGATAAGATGATAGAAGTAAATAAAATGAGATAAGCAACTTATATATACTAATATACATATACATTCACATGGAAGGGGTGGCGGGATTAATCTCGCCACCCCTTCCATGCCTCCTGAAATAGTGGGCGGGATTAATCTCACCACCCTTTTCAGTCCCTTGAAATTGTGTGCGGAATTAATCCCGCCACCCTTCTCTGTTTTAGAGAAAAGTGGGTGAAATTGATTTGGCCCACCAATTCAGGAGACAGAGAAGGGTGGTGGGATTAATCCCGCCCACCATTTTAAGAAGCATACAAGGAATGATTGTATATATAATTGAATTAATAACCGCATTGTATTATTTATCTTGAACACCTCAAACATAATATGTATTGTACACCAGCTTATACTTGTAACGTAAAGTGCTAGCTTACCACGATTGAACGATTATTCAATGCATGTTAAAATACTAATCTAATTAATACTATCCAATACTTGATATTGAACACAAACGAATTAGAAACAGAATACATAAGTATGTACATATGTGTATTCTAAAATGTTAAGATGACATGACATGTGAAGGCATATATATATAGACACACACACACATATCCAATGTGTATATACACATGCCTTTCATGAATGAGAGGAGCATTTTACAGATATCTATGCAAAGACATGAAGTAACAACAAAGAGTCTAAATTTATTCTAAGAGTTTAATATATTCATATAAATGGCTTACTTTTTGTGTTTTGGTTTAAAATTATTTGTGTGTGAACTATTTTAATACACAGAAGCGTCGTATCATACATGCTCTTTCCAATTGGACAGTCATGTATGAATGTTACAAATCCAAATTCATGTGTGATGTATATTAATTTTTAATAAACATTCAAATGCTAAACTTCAAAATGTTAAAATGAAAAGTAAAATGTAAATGTTGGAGGAGCAATCGGTTTGTTACTTATGTTTGACTTTATTAAAATTTATAATATACATAGAATATTCTTTTAGGAATTTAAAAGGACACAAACCTTAAACACAAGAGCTAAAGAACCGCATATTACACACACAGTTTATATTATTGGTAATCAATCAAATTATCACTCACTAATGGCCATTCTCACTTCATGTTAAGATGTGTAATAACACCGTAAGCTAATTATGACATATAAACATTATCTAACTTAAGATTTAAGAACACGTTAGTTTAACGTTTGTAACTGTAAACTATTTAATGTTTATTATAGCTTTCCAAACTTAATTTATAATATTTTTTTGAAGCGTTAAACCCATTTGAACGCTAAAATTATTATAAATTACAAGACTGAAGGAAGATTTTAAATTTCTTAAAGTTTAAACATTACACTGCACTTAAATAATGCTGTATTTCAATTTGGATTTGCATTCATGTATTCCTCCAAAAACATATAACTGATGTAGTTTCATAAACTTGGCTTTGTTTTCCACAACTAAATTTTGGTAGGTGACTATAAATGATGTAGAATATATATATATATATATATATATATATATGTATATATTCGAATAGTTTAGATGACCTACAACTAGAGAAGTGCATATAGATAAATAGCTTATGTACATATGAAGTATGAGAGAGAGGGCTTCCTGTTGAAAATCATTTTAATCAGAGTTGTATATTATATTATATGATTATATATGATATGAGCCAGAGATAATAAGATATGGAGTAAAACAAAATAAAGCTGCTATTAATTACTATTTAAATATAAATCTCTTTTATATATTCTGTCTGTATATGTTTAAAGTTTGTCACATGTACAACATCAAACCAGAGGCATACATCTATAAGTGCATGCATGCGCGCGCACACACACACATTGATATACATACATATACACCCTTTTTTTTCCCATCTTTGAAGTTCGTATATTTTAGAATGCGAAGACCTCTCCTTTGAAAAACTCTGAGATATGCATGGCTAATAAGGAAAATCTTCATTGATTTCCATGTGTTTATTAAAAACCTTTTTAAAAATATTATTTTAAAGCATGAAAGTGAAACTATTTTCAAAAGCAAGTCCAATCATGGATGCAATCAATGTATGTTATAATAGTTAAAATTATTAATAACATATTTTGTTTCACAAGTGCATTATATGATACTTATACAACATAATTTAAAAACAAAACTAGCAACACTTTAAAACTAGGGGAAACATGTTGCAAGAAGTTTTATTACTTGTGACCTTGTTAAATGCTTCCACCCGTTTGGCTTTGGCTACTGAGAAATATATGTCCATGTTATTGAATAAAGAAATTGAGAAAAAAAATGCAAACAATCTTATTGTTTCAACAGTGTGTGTGTTTTATTTAATATACATAAGTTTCTATGGACTTTTCAAGTGGAACATTCCCTTGCAAATTCGGTCTCACATTACATTTTCTAGAAAGATTAATCATTATAAGTATTGACAAAAATTATTACAAGCATTCAAATGATATACTCTAAAACATTCAAATATAAATTATAAAGTAATTTTCTTAAATGTTTATTATTTATAAAGAATAAGCAAAAATGTAAGTGGTGAAGGGTATATTTTAAAAAAAAATTATTTAAAGAATATAGAATAGCATCTTAATAAACATTAAAAAGTATATAAAAATGGCCTCAATTTGTGTACACCATAATATATTTAACTTAGAAAAATGAATATATAAATAAATAAACACACACACACACACAATATGATGTGAAGCTACACATTTAAATAAATAGAAACATAAATGGTTTGAACCGATAAGTATATGTTTTGCAATTCACACTCACACAAAAATCATGTTGAAATTATAGACATATACTACTACTGTGGGTTGATAAAATTGAACTAGAGGTTTATGCCGGTTGATACACTTTAGCTAGAGGTTTATGCTGATATATAGAATATCTATGTTTTAAATCTATATATGTGTACACACACCCATATATATATAATATGCAAAGTGTATCACAACAAAGAATAGAGCTTAAAGATCAAATTATTTTGTTTAAACACATGTATAGAAAGGGAATTTAATAAAAAAGAAATTGACCCTATACACGCTCTATCGTATACAATTATATGATTTAGTAAAGCGTTTTAGTATAAGATGTTTATGATTGAAGGCATATATATGTAAATTTAAAACTTTTAAAGGAGATATAAAACTTCTAAGGATATATATACAAATATAATAAATTTCAAAGGTGTAAATATAATTTTTCCTTATTTTAATAATATTATAAATATTTAAAGTATATAAATTATAAGATTTTCAAAGTTAATGCATTTCATTTATATACATGATTTGATATATATAAATTTTCTCTAATATATATATTTTATTTTTAATATTTACTTATTAATTAAGTTTAATTAACTATTATTAATACAAAAAGAGACTGGATTGTGAAAGCATTCTCCAAATTTATATAGGATCAAATTGTGGAATAACCTCTAGTTATTAAATAAGAATGTCATGTCTCTCATCAAACACAAGTGTTAAGCACCACTACATACAAACTAGAGACCCTCACAAAACCACCCGACCTCCCCCGAGCTATCTCTAGTCTCCACATACTGCTCTCCAAAAGGCTTCCAATATTCGTGTGCCCTTAATTCTCTTAGATTTAGGTATAGCTCTTTAGGAATATTCTAGCTTATACCTTTCTGGGGAATATTCTTTGATTCATTATATGGGTCGTAACAATCCTCCCCCCATTAGCAAGTCCTTGTCCTCAAGGGCAATATAACTTACTCAACTGGTCCTGTATCATTAGCCTTGTACATCCACAAAGAATCTACCCGGGACTTGTTCCTTGTGAGTACTCTCTTTAACTGGCTAACATGAAACACTAGGTGCACCCTCACTCGTTCTAGCAGCCGTAGTTGATATGTCACCTTATCGATACGCTCCAGAATCTCATAAGGACCTGAGTACCTAGGAGACAACTTATCATTGTGTCCATTCCGTAAGGCCACAATAGTGTTGCGCCTTACATGTGTGGCAAATACCACTCAGAGATATACATAATCTCCCACTTGGAACTCTTGGAAGCTTCTGTGCTCATTAACAAACTTGATAGCTCGGCTCTAAGCTACTTGTAAGTTCTTCTTGCACAAACTCTGAATGTTTCTAAGCTTAACACTCAGATCTTTAGCTTCCTCATCCATGTTGCCTTGAGCTTTCTTACTTGCTAAACCCAGCTCAAAAGCTGTCTTGGAATGCCGTCCAAACATAGCATAATATGGACTCATTCCAATGCCACTGTGTCCTTGGCAAATGGGTGACAAAGTCCATAGAGATACTGCCCCATCGCCTGTCTGGAATAAGCAATGGTACTAATAGCCCACTTGGTTTTTCCTTGGGCACCTTTACTTGCTGACACTTGTCACAAGTCCTGCAATACTCTATGATATTAACTTTCATATTCCTCCAATAAAACCTTCTCTTGATTAACTCATACGTTTTTCTCCTCCCAAAATGACCAGCCTCCCGGTGATTATGATGGAAATATAGTACCTAGTTAATCAAATGGTCCACACGAGGAAGATACACACGGCCATTGTAGTACAAAACTCCATCCTAAAATGAGAATGGTGGCTCTAGCTGTCCTCTGAGCTCCTGCACCTCAGCGTCTTATGCTTGAGCATGTTGAACTACCTGGCTAAACTCACTGACCATCCTTGTTAATGCATTACATAAGCGTGTTTGGAATTCTCTAACCACTGTGGCTCTCCTAACACGTGACAAAGCATATACCACCACGTTAGCCTTTCCCACGCAATGCTCAATAGGAAATTTGCCAAACTCCATGAGCTTAACCATCTAGCGAGCTTGTTGAGAGTTTAACTCTTTCTGTTTGAACAGATACACCAAAGTCTTGTGATCTGTAAACACTTCATAAAGATAGTGCCTCCAAACTCATAATGCATTAATAATAGCCAGTAGTTCTTGCTCATACGTTGAGTATTGTTGCTCTACAGGATTCAAGTACGACTCTTATAAGCAATAGGCCTTCCCGCTTGCATAAGTACAACTCCAATGGCCACTCCACTTGCATCACACGATACCTCATAAGGCTTAGGGAGATTTGCAATACATAAAACTGGTGCACGTAACAAAGCTTGTTTCAAAGCTTGGAAACTGCTCTTCTCTTAAGCACTTCATGCAAAGGGAACGTCCTTCCTCAGCAACCTAATTAATGGAGAAGCTTTCTTGGCATAATCCTTGACATACCACCGGTAATAACCAGTTATGCCCAAGAAACTCTGTAACTCTTCTATATTGTTAGGAATTGGCCATTGCTCCACCACTGCCACCTTCTGTGGATCAGTCTTCACTCCACTTGGCGTCACAATGTGACCCAAATACTCCACTTTGCACTGAGCAAATGCAACATTTGCTCTTCTTTGCATAGAGCTTGTTCTCCTCAACAACTGAAGAACTCTTCGCAAATGCTGCACATGCTCCTTCATATTCTTACTATAAATAAAATATCGTTAAGGAAGATCTCCAAGTTGTGCAAGTAGTCACCAACACCTCAGTCGTCAACCGAGTGAATGTGACTGGGCATTTGTTAAGCCGAATGGCATAACAGTGAACTCGAAATGCCAACTATCTTGGTGAACACTCTGGCTCCACCGATGATCCATGATAGTATCCACATGGCATGGGCATCCTGTCCTTCACTGTTTGCTTGTTGAGAGCTCTGTAGTCTATGCAATCCTCATGGTGCCATTTTCTTCTGACAAGCATACTGGTGCACCAAATGGAGACTTGCTCAGTTATATGAAGCCATATTCCAATAGCTCCATCACTTGTCTCTTAACCTCTTGCTCCTTAGCATGGCTCAGTTCGAATGGCTTACGGTAAATGCTTTCGTACCCTATTCCAGCTCCACACTCTTGCATGTGGTAGCCATGAAGTAGCTCAGGAGGGAAGACGTCAGCAAACTCCTCGCACAACAACTTTGCTCAAGGTGACAGTAAAAGAACTTGTTTGGAGACTCAAGCTTTGTTCCAAACTAAGTGTCTTTCACTTCACTATACTCAAGCTTCATGTGCTTGGTGCTCCACTAGATCTTAGGATCCACACGCACTAGCTTCGCAAGAAAGAAAGTCTCCACAGCTAGGTTTTGCCAACCTCTAGCTGTAACTCTTCCACAAGCAATTTATTTGTGTGACAACTGAGCCTCAATCTCGTATTGAGGCACAGTCTTCGTGCACTCCACCAACTGGTTTTGCCAACTACAGCTGTAACTCCTCCACACAAGCACTATAGCTTTATGTGATAGCTGAGCCCTCAATCTCGTATTGAGGCACAGTCTTCGTGCAACTCCCAGCTGGGTTTTGCCAACCTCAGCTGTAACTCCTCCACACAAGCATGTAGCTTTGTGTGATGTTGAGCCCTCAATCTCGTATTGAGGCATAGTCTTCATGCAAACTCCATCAGCTGGGTTTTCAACAGTCTTTGTGGACAAGTTGCACTACTCCACTAACTTTGTTGACCCAAAGTTATCGCTACTCATGCTATCCACAAGGACTCGCACTGGGACGCCACCAAGTTGTCCTCCACCACAATAGCACGTGTGTGTGGCTTCCTCCGTGTCATGTAGTTTACCTGTTGAGCAAGAACAAATAGAAATTTACTTTGTGATTCAGAGAAGTCTCCTTTGTGCTCCTCTCCACAACTCCATCTCCTAAAGCTTACTTGTCCTTGCTGCCATTGAAACTTTTGCCCTTGGGCTTGCTTCTCCTTGGACAATTTGCCTTTTAGTGTCCAACGTCTCACACAAGTGATATTATCCCTTCCTACCAGGCATCATCCGAACTTGCTCGATACCAATTGTTAGGCCCACTACATACAAACTAGAGACCCTCACAAAACCCCGACTCCCAAGCTATCTCTAGTCTCCAATATGCTCTCCAAAGGCTTCCAATATTCATGTTGCCCTTAATTCTCTTAGATTAGGTATAGCTCTTAGGAATATTCTAGTTTATACCTTTCTAGGGAATATTCTTTGATTTGTTATATGGGTCGTAACACAACAAGAACCACAGGTACAAGGTTGTCACAGAAACCACAAACACAGTTTTGAGATGGGACTTACAATTTTGAAAACAATTATAGATGTTATTAATTTAAGTACTCTCGATTGTTATTTCATTAGTGAGTAACTAGTGAGCGGTTACATCAAATGTGTAAGTGGAATTATAATTTTGATTCCAAAGAGTTCAGATCTAGTTTTATGTGTGTGAGAGAGAAGATTCAGTATAAAATAGTACAATGTGCATTATAATTACTGTACATGTAATTGTAATGAACAAACACATTTGGAATCGTTTGACTAACTTAATTTTTAAAACATTTGGGCCACCCCAAACGCGTCTGCGTTTATTTTTTTTATTAAATCATAAAAATTTAAAAATAAATATAATAATAATTACGTTTTCTATATTTACATATGTACTCTTTAAAGTTTTAAATTTATTATATACTTTGAAAACTTTATCTTTATATTTTGTTTAAAATATAATATTAATTTTAAAAATATTTTAATTTATATTTATAAATGAAAAATTGAGTTAATTAAGTATAATATTAGGAAAATGTTATAATAAAAAATGAAATATATTTAAAATATTTATTTATATTGTGATACATATGTTTAATAGGTTGTATTTTGGACCTAAATATAATAATAATTAATTATAAATTTTTATTGATTTTTTTAAAAAATTTTTAATTTATTTTTGAAATTTATAAGTCTTAAATTAAAGTTTTAAGGGTATATATGTAAATATTAATTTAATAAATTAATTAATTTTATAATATTTTAAATTAAAATATTAAAATATTTTTTAGTTAATATTATTATTTTAAAAATAAAATATTACAATTGAAGTTTTTCAATGATATTATATATATATATATTATATAATTTAAAATTTTAAGAGAAGTACATATGTAAATATAAATTTATGAGATACATATGTAAATACCATAATTTTCAAAGATATAAATGTAATTTTTTCTAATAAAACTAAACGATCAAAGTCTCTAAACCCGTTTTGTAACTACTGTGAATAATACATTTTTATTTGATGAGATTCAACTTTGAAGCTAGTATATTGAAAACACCATGCTCATATACTTAACTTAATCTCTCTTGTTGTGTTTACTCTCATTTGTTTTATTTTATGACCCATTTACTTTTGTATTTTAAGCATGTCAACAAAAATTTCTAAAACAACGATTTAAAACTTAGAGCAATAAAAATATTAATAATATACTTTATACACAACTATATGAATAATATCTGCTGAAATTATTACTTACTTGGTAATTAATAATTAATATTAATGCCGTAAGCATAAATTAAAAAATATTAAGGCCGAGAATTCATGATTAAGTTCTTGAATTTTAATAATGTTTGATTTCAATTGTAAATGATACGGTGGAATTAAAACATGAATGTGCTTATACAATACACCAGATAAATTTGAAAATGAAATATAATGTATGTGTTGTGAATTAAAACTGTGTGGACTCAATCTCTTATAATAATATATTTAATCTCTTTCTAAATTTTAAAGAATTTATATGCTAAGGTATAAAATGAGATTATAAAAGATAAGTTTTAAAACATTATAACAATTAAAATGCAGCTTATTAATTAAAGGTTTTTATTTGTTAATTTTGTATTGATATTTATGAGAAAAGATAATGCTAATTATTAAAGTAGAAGCCAAATCTCTTATTTACTAGGGTAAAACGATAAATCTTACCCTCTTCAAAGATTTCTTTATAATTCTTTTAAATATTCTATTAGCTATGGTGTCCCATGTAATAATCACCTTCACCTCTGCGAGTGACTTGTTATTATTTTCAAGCCACTTTAACCATCTTTGCATCATTCCGATATATCCAGTTGTTGATACCTTGAATATAAGCTTTCTTACTTGCAAATTTCTCCAACCTTCTCGAACGAGTGTCCCTCTCTGCTCCACATGAAGATGCAATGCATCCACTTGAAAATTATGTAGGACCTCAAGTGGGTATTCGTCCATGCTGGCAAGCTCTAAAATTGAAATGCTCTTTAGTTTGGAAGTGACAAGCTTGATCCTTAAATACCACTCATCAAGCTTGAGCGTTCCTAAGTGTAAGAGGTCCCTGGCATTAATTATTACCAAGTTGTAATCACGAATGCGAAGAAAAATCTAAAGATTGGACACACTCTAAGTTGATTTCTCTTTCACCTCTTCTTCCTTCATAATTAGTATCAATGTTGAGCATTTTCAGTCGTGTAGACCTAATAGTGATGTGGGGTAGTAAAGTGCCTTGTAACTTCAAACTAACAAGCTTCTTACAGATTGCACGAACAGCTTCATCATTATCTATAAACCAACCGTAGTGACCATATAAACTTTAGTGATTTTCCAAGCACTTACACTTGAGCAGTGACTCCAACAATGGTGCTACCTCGGATTTTAACTCTTTGAATGGTATTACTATAGCATTCAAGAACCTTACACGCTTTTGTGCATTTGTACTTCCAATGCTACATGTTTATATTAACCGTTTTAACTTGACTACTTGTGAGTGTTTGCCAATTCTTGCAGACTAAACCCAACGTATGTAATTCCGATATTTAACTTTGTTGCAAGTCCTAAAATGTGAGCAATCATATCATTTGGGAGGCAATCTAATACCTCTTCAGATCCATTGAACTCGCCCTGAGTTATATTGTACATGGAAGCTTCACCCCTATGTTTATATTCATCCCCCTTTGCTCAGTACCAATGAACCTCTTTGAGGAATTAACTTGTACACAAATAGACATAATTAAGTGAGTAATGAAGATGCGATACTAAAGATTAATCGATGCACTGCCACTTAATTTCCCTTGTAGATTATACCAAGACTACACCCCTAAACAACCCAAGTAAACACTAAATATGGGGTTAACCTAAGTCTCTATCCTATCTTTATATAGCCAATATCATGTGAAAATGCATCATGCAATTATAGATCCGATGACTTATTATCTAGTTAAATAACTGTATATATAATTTAATTAATAACGCATTGTATTATTTATCTTGAACACCTCAAACATAATATGTATTGTACACCAGCTTATACTTGTAACGTAAAGTGCTAGCTTACCACGATTGAAAGATTATTCAATGCATGTTAAAATACTAATCTAATTAATACTATCCAATACTTGATATTGAACACAAACGAATTAGAAACAGAATACATAAGTATGTACATATGTGTATTCTAAAATGTTAAGATGACATGACATGTGAAGGCATATATATATAGACACACACACACATATCCAATGTGTATATACACATGCCTTTCATGAATGAGAGGAGCATTTTACAGATATCTATGCAAAGACATGAAGTAACAACAAAGAGTCTAAATTTATTCTAAGAGTTTAATATATTCATATAAATGGCTTACTTTTTGTGTTTTGGTTTAAAATTATTTGTGTGTGAACTATTTTAATACACAGAAGCGTCGTATCATACATGCTCTTTCCAATTGGACAGTCATGTATGAATGTTACAAATCCAAATTCATGTGTGATGTATATTAATTTTTAATAAACATTCAAATGCTAAACTTCAAAATGTTAAAATGAAAAGTAAAATGTAAATGTTGGAGGAGCAATCGGTTTGTTACTTATGTTTGACTTTATTAAAATTTATAATATACATAGAATATTCTTTTAGGAATTTAAAAGGACACAAACCTTAAACACAAGAGCTAAAGAACCGCATATTACACACACAGTTTATATTATTGGTAATCAATCAAATTATCACTCACTAATGGCCATTCTCACTTCATGTTAAGATGTGTAATAACACCGTAAGCTAATTATGACATATAAACATTATCTAACTTAAGATTTAAGAACACGTTAGTTTAACGTTTGTAACTGTAAACTATTTAATGTTTATTATAGCTTTCCAAACTTAATTTATAATATTTTTTTGAAGCGTTAAACCCAACGTTTGAACGCTAAAATTATTATAAATTACAAGACTGAAGGAAGATTTTAAATTTCTTAAAGTTTAAACATTACACTGCACTTAAATAATGCTGTATTTCAATTTGGATTTGCATTCATGTATTCCTCCAAAAACATATAACTGATGTAGTTTCATAAACTTGGCTTTGTTTTCCACAACTAAATTTTGGTAGGTGACTATAAATGATGTAGAATATATATATATATATATATATATATGTATATATTCGAATAGTTTAGATGACCTACAACTAGAGAAGTGCATATAGATAAATAGCTTATGTACATATGAAGTATGAGAGAGAGGGCTTCCTGTTGAAAATCATTTTAATCAGAGTTGTATATTATATTATATGATTATATATGATATGAGCCAGAGATAATAAGATATGGAGTAAAACAAAATAAAGCTGCTATTAATTACTATTTAAATATAAATCTCTTTTTATATTCTGTCTGTATATGTTTAAAGTTTGTCACATGTACAACATCAAACCAGAGGCATACATCTATAAGTGCATGCATGCGCGCGCACACACACACATTGATATACATACATATACACCCTTTTTTTTCCCATCTTTGAAGTTCGTATATTTTAGAATGCGAAGACCTCTCCTTTGAAAAACTCTGAGATATGCATGGCTAATAAAAAATCTTCATTGATTTCCATGTGTTTATTAAAAACCTTTTTAAAAATATTATTTTAAAGCATGAAAGTGAAACTATTTTCAAAAGCAAGTCCAATCATGGATGCAATCAATGTATGTTATAATAGTTAAAATTATTAATAACATATTTTGTTTCACAAGTGCATTATATGATACTTATACAACATAATTTAAAAACAAAACTAGCAACACTTTAAAACTAGGGGAAACATGTTGCAAGAAGTTTTATTACTTGTGACCTTGTTAAATGCTTCCACCCGTTTGGCTTTGGCTACTGAGAAATATATGTCCATGTTATTGAATAAAGAAATTGAGAAAAAAAATGCAAACAATCTTATTGTTTCAACAGTGTGTGTGTTTTATTTAATATACATAAGTTTCTATGGACTTTTCAAGTGGAACATTCCCTTGCAAATTCGGTCTCACATTACATTTTCTAGAAAGATTAATCATTATAAGTATTGACAAAAATTATTACAAGCATTCAAATGATATACTCTAAAACATTCAAATATAAATTATAAAGTAATTTTCTTAAATGTTTATTATTTATAAAGAATAAGCAAAAATGTAAGTGGTGAAGGGTATATTTAAAAAAAAATTATTTAAAGAATATAGAATAGCATCTTAATAAACATTAAAAAGTATATAAAAATGGCCTCAATTTGTGTACACCATAATATATTTAACTTAGAAAAATGAATATATAAATAAATAAACACACACACACACAATATGATGTGAAGCTACACATTTAAATAAATAGAAACATAAATGGTTTGAACCGATAAGTATATGTTTTGCAATTCACACTCACACAAAAATCATGTTGAAATTATAGACATATACTACTACTGTGGGTTGATAAAATTGAACTAGAGGTTTATGCCGGTTGATACACTTTAGCTAGAGGTTTATGCTGATATATAGAATATCTATGTTTTAAATCTATATATGTGTACACACACCCATATATATATAATATGCAAAGTGTATCACAACAAAGAATAGAGCTTAAAGATCAAATTATTTTGTTTAAACACATGTATAGAAAGGGAATTTAATAAAAAAGAAATTGACCCTATACACGCTCTATCGTATACAATTATATGATTTAGTAAAGCGTTTTAGTATAAGATGTTTATGATTGAAGGCATATATATGTAAATTTAAAACTTTTAAAGGAGATATAAAACTTCTAAGGATATATATACAAATATAATAAATTTCAAAGGTGTAAATATAATTTTTCCTTATTTTAATAATATTATAAATATTTAAAGTATATAAATTATAAGATTTTCAAAGTTAATGCATTTCATTTATATACATGATTTGATATATATAAATTTTCTCTAAATATATATATATTTTATTTTTAATATTTACTTATTAATTAAGTTTAATTAACTATTATTAATACAAAAAGAGACTGGATTGTGAAAGCATTCTCCAAATTTATATAGGATCAAATTGTGGAATAACCTCTAGTTATTAAATAAGAATGTCATGTCTCTCATCAAACACAAGTGTTAAGCACCACTACATACAAACTAGAGACCCTCACAAAACCACCCGACCTCCCCGAGCTATCTCTAGTCTCCACATACTGCTCTCCAAAAGGCTTCCAATATTCGTGTGCCCTTAATTCTCTTAGATTTAGGTATAGCTCTTTAGGAATATTCTAGCTTATACCTTTCTGGGGAATATTCTTTGATTCATTATATGGGTCGTAACAATCCTCCCCCATTAGCAAGTCCTTGTCCTCAAGGGCAATATAACTTACTCAACTGGTCCTGTATCATTAGCCTTGTACATCCACAAAGAATCTACCCGGGACTTGTTCCTTGTGAGTACTCTCTTTAACTGGCTAACATGAAACACTAGGTGCACCCTCACTCGTTCTAGCAGCCGTAGTTGATATGTCACCTTATCGATACGCTCCAGAATCTCATAAGGACCTGAGTACCTAGGAGACAACTTATCATTGTGTCCATTCCGTAAGGCCACAATAGTGTTGCGCCTTACATGTGTGGCAAATACCACTCAGAGATATACATAATCTCCCACTTGGAACTCTTGGAAGCTTCTGTGCTCATTAACAAACTTGATAGCTCGGCTCTAAGCTACTTGTAAGTTCTTCTTGCACAAACTCTGAATGTTTCTAAGCTTAACACTCAGATCTTTAGCTTCCTCATCCATGTTGCCTTGAGCTTTCTTACTTGCTAAACCCAGCTCAAAAGCTGTCTTGGAATGCCGTCCAAACATAGCATAATATGGACTCATTCCAATGCCACTGTGTCCTTGGCAAATGGGTGACAAAGTCCATAGAGATACTGCCCCATCGCCTGTCTGGAATAAGCAATGGTACTAATAGCCCACTTGGTTTTTCCTTGGGCACCTTTACTTGCTGACACTTGTCACAAGTCCTGCAATACTCTATGATATTAACTTTCATATTCCTCCAATAAAACCTTCTCTTGATTAACTCATACGTTTTTCTCCTCCCAAAATGACCAGCCTCCCGGTGATTATGATGGAAATATAGTACCTAGTTAATCAAATGGTCCACACGAGGAAGATACACACGGCCATTGTAGTACAAAACTCCATCCTAAAATGAGAATGGTGGCTCTAGCTGTCCTCTGAGCTCCTGCACCTCAGCGTCTTATGCTTGAGCATGTTGAACTACCTGGCTAAACTCACTGACCATCCTTGTTAATGCATTACATAAGCGTGTTTGGAATTCTCTAACCACTGTGGCTCTCCTAACACGTGACAAAGCATATACCACCACGTTAGCCTTTCCCACGCAATGCTCAATAGGAAATTTGCCAAACTCCATGAGCTTAACCATCTAGCGAGCTTGTTGAGAGTTTAACTCTTTCTGTTTGAACAGATACACCAAAGTCTTGTGATCTGTAAACACTTCATAAAGATAGTGCCTCCAAACTCATAATGCATTAATAATAGCCAGTAGTTCTTGCTCATACGTTGAGTATTGTTGCTCTACAGGATTCAAGTACGACTCTTATAAGCAATAGGCCTTCCCGCTTGCATAAGTACAACTCCAATGGCCACTCCACTTGCATCACACGATACCTCATAAGGCTTAGGGAGATTTGCAATACATAAAACTGGTGCACGTAACAAAGCTTGTTTCAAAGCTTGGAAACTGCTCTTCTCTTAAGCACTTCATGCAAAGGGAACGTCCTTCCTCAGCAACCTAATTAATGGAGAAGCTTTCTTGGCATAATCCTTGACATACCACCGGTAATAACCAGTTATGCCCAAGAAACTCTGTAACTCTTCTATATTGTTAGGAATTGGCCATTGCTCCACCACTGCCACCTTCTGTGGATCAGTCTTCACTCCACTTGGCGTCACAATGTGACCCAAATACTCCACTTTGCACTGAGCAAATGCACATTTGCTCTTCTTTGCATAGAGCTTGTTCTCCCTCAACAACTGAAGAACTCTTCGCAAATGCTGCACATGCTCCTTCATATTCTTACTATAAATAAGAATATCGTTAAGGAAGATCTCCACAAGTTGTGCAAGTAGTCACCAAACACCTCAGTCGTCAACCGAGTGAATGTGACTGGGGCATTTGTTAAGCCGAATGGCATAACAGTGAACTCGAAATGCCCAACTATCTTGGTGAACACTCTGGCTCCACCGAATGATCCATGATAGTATCCACACATGGCATGGGCATCCTGTCCTTCACTGTTTGCTTGTTGAGAGCTCTGTAGTCTATGCACATCCTCATGGTGCCATTTTTCTTCATGACAAGCAATACTGGTGCACCAAATGGAGACTTGCTCAGTTATATGAAGCCATATTCCAATAGCTCCATCACTTGTCTCTTAACCTCTTGCTCCTTAGCATGGCTCAGTTCGAATGGCTTACGGTAAATGACTTTCGTACCCTATTCCAGCTCCACACCTCTTGCATGTGGTAGCCATGAAGTAGCTCAGGAGGGAAGACGTCAGCAAACTCCTCGCACAACAACTTTGCTCAAGGTGACAGTAAAAGAACTTGTTTGGAGACTCAAGCTTTGTTCCAAACTAAGTGTCTTTCACTTCACTATACTCAAGCTTCATGTGCTTGGTGCTCCACTAGATCTTAGGATCCACACGCACTAGCTTCGCAAGAAAGAAAGTCTCCACCAGCTAGGTTTTGCCAACCTCTAGCTGTAACTCTTCCACACAAGCAATTTAGCTTTGTGTGACAACTGAGCCCTCAATCTCGTATTGAGGCACAGTCTTCGTGCAACTCCACCAACTAGGTTTTGCCAACCTACAGCTGTAACTCCTCCACACAAGCACTATAGCTTTATGTGATAGCTGAGCCCTCAATCTCGTATTGAGGCACAGTCTTCGTGCAACTCCACCAGCTGGGTTTTGCCAACCTCCAGCTGTAACTCCTCCACACAAGCACTGTAGCTTTGTGTGATAGTTGAGCCCTCAATCTCGTATTGAGGCATAGTCTTCATGCAACTCCATCAGCTGGGTTTTACCAACAGTCTTTGTGGACAAGTTGCACTACTCCACTAACTTTGTTGACACAAAGTTATCGCTACTCATGCTATCCACAAGGACTCGCACTGGACGCCCACCAAGTTGTCCCTCCACCACAATAGCACGTGTGTGTGGCTCCTCCCGTGTCATGTAGTTTACCTGTTGAGCAAGAACAAATAGAAATTTACTTTGTGATTCAGAGAAGTCTCCTTTGTGCTCCTCTCCACACTCCATCTCCTAAAGCTTACTTGTCCTTGCTGCCATTGAAACTTTTGCCCTTGGGCTTGCTTCTCCTTGGACAATTTGCCTTTTAGTGTCCAACGTCTCCACACAAGTGATATTATCCCTTCCTACCAGGCACTCATCTCGAACCTTGCTCCGATACCAATTGTTAGGCACCACTACATACAAACTAGAGACCCTCACAAAACCACCCGACCTCCCCCAAGCTATCTCTAGTCTCCACATACTGCTCTCCAAAAGGCTTCCAATATTCATGTGCCCTTAATTCTCTTAGATCTAGGTATAGCTCTTTAGGAATATTCTAGTTTATACCTTTCTAGGGAATATTCTTTGATTTGTTATATGGGTCGTAACAACAACCAAGAACACACAGGTACACAAGGTTGTCACAGAAAACCACAAACACAAAGTTTTGAGATGGGACTTTACAATTTTGAACAATTATAGATGTAATATTAATTTAAAGTACTCTCGATTGTTATTTACATTATGTAGTAACTAGTTGAGCGGTTACATCAAATGTGTAAGTTAGAATTATAATTTGATTCCAAAGAGATTCAGATCTAGTTATATGTGTGTGAGAGAGAAAGATTCAGTATAAAATAGCTACAATGTGCATTATAAATTACTGTACATGTAATTGTAATGAACAAACACATTTGGAATCGTTTGACATCAACTTAATTTTTAAAACATTTGGGCCACCCCAAACGCGTCTGCGTTTATTTTTATTTTATTAAATCATAAAAAAATTAAAATAAATAAATAAATAAATAATTACGTTTTCTTATATTTACATATGTACCTCTTTAAAAGTTTTAAATTTATATATATACCTTTGAAAAACTTTAATCTTATATTTTGACTTTTAAAATAATAATATTAATTTTAAAAAATTTTTTAATTTATAATATTATAAATGAAATAATTGAAGTTAATTAAGTATTAAATATTAGAAAATGTTATAATAAAAAATGAAATATATTTAAAATATTTATATATATTGTGATACATATGTTTAATAGGTTGTATTTTGGACCTAAATATAATAAAATACAAATTAATTATAAATTTTTATTGATTTTTTAAAAATATTTTTTAATTTTTAATTTTGAAATTTATAAAGTCTTAAATTAAAGTTTTAAGGGTATATATGTAAATATAAATTTAATTAAAATTAATTAATTTATATATTTTAAATTAAAATATTAAAATATATTTTTAGTTAATTTATTATTTTAAAAATAAAATATTACAATTGAAGTTTTTCAATGATATATATATATATATATATAAATTTAAAATTTTAAGAGAAGTACATATGTAAATATAAAATTTATAGAGATACATATGTAAATACCATAATTTTCAAAGATATAAATGTAATTTTTTCTAAATAAAAACTACAAAACGATCAAAGTCTCTAAACCCGTTTTGTAACTACTGTGAATAATACATTTTTATTTGATGAGATTCAACTTTGAAGCTAGTATATTGAAAACACCATGCTCATATACTTAACTTAATCTCTCTTGTTGTGTTTACTCTCATTTTGTTTTATTTTATGACCCATTTACTTTTGTATTTTAAGCATGTCAACAAAAAATTTCTAAAACAACGATTTAAAACTTAGAGCAATAAAAATATTAAATAATATACTTTATACACAACTATATGAATAATATCTGCTGAAATTATTACTTACTTGGTAATTAATAATTAATATTAATGCCGTAAGCATAAATTAAAATAAATATTAAGGCCGAGAATTCATGATTAAGTTCTTGAATTTTAATAATGTTTGATTTCAATTGTAAAATGATACGGTGGAATTAAAACATGAATGTGCTTATACAATACACCAGATAAATTTGAAAATGAAATATAATGTATGTGTTGTGAATTAAAACTGTGTGGACTCAATCTCTTATAATAATAATATTTAATCTCTTTCTAAATTTTAAAGAATTTATATGCTAAGGTATAAAATGAGATTATAAAAGATAAGTTTTAAAACATTATAACAATTAAAATGCAGCTTATTAATTAAAAGGTTTTTATTTGTTAATTTTGTATTGATATATTTATGAGAAAAGATAATGCTAATTATTAAAGTAGAAGCCAAATCTCTTATTTACTAGGGTAAAACGATAAATCTTACCCTCTTCAAAGATTTCTTATAATTCTTTTAAATATTCTATTAGCTATGGTGTCCCATGTAATAATCACCTTCACCTCTGCGAGTGACTTGTTATTATTTTCAAGCCACTTTAACCATCTTTGCATCATTCCAGTATATCCAGTTGTTGATACCTGAATATAAGCTTTCTTACTTGCAAATTTCTCCAACCTTCTCGAACGAGTGTCCCTCTCTGCTCCACATGAAGATGCAATGCATCCACTTGAAAATTATGTAGGACCTCAAGTGGGTATTCGTCCATGCTGGCAAGCTCTAAAATTGAAATGCTCTTTAGTTTGGAAGTGACAAGCTTGATCCTTAAATACCACTCATCAAGCTTGAGCGTTCCTAAGTGTAAGAGGTCCCTGGCATTAATTATTACCAAGTTGTAATCACGAATGCGAAGAAAATCTAAAGATTGGACACACTCTAAGTTGATTTCTCTTTCACCTCTTCTTCCTTCATAATTAGTATCAATGTTGAGCATTTTCAGTCGTGTAGACCTAATAGTGATGGGGTAGTAAAGTGCCTTGTAACTTCAAACTAACAAGCTTCTTACAGATTGCACGAACAGCTTCATCATTATCAATAAACCAACCGTAGTGACCATATAAACTTATAGTGATATTTTCCAAGCACTTACACTTGAGCAGTGACTCCAACAATGGTGCTACCTCGGATTTTAACTCTTTGAATGGTATTACTATAGCATTCAAGAACCTTACACGCTTTTGTGCATTTGTACTTCCAATGCTACATGTTTATATTAACCGTTTTAACTTGACTACTTGTGAGTGTTTGCCAATTCTTGCAGACTAAACCCAACGTATGTAAATTCCGATATTTAAACTTTGTTGCAAGTCCTAAAATGTGAGCAATCATATCATTTGGGAGGCAATCTAATACCTCTTCAGATCCATTGAACTCGCCCTGAGTTATATTGTACATGGAAGCTTCACCCCTATGTTTATATTCATCCCCCCTTTGCTCAGTACCAATGAACCTCTTTGAGGAATTAACTTGTACACAAATAGACATAATTAAGTGAGTAATGAAGATGAGATACTAAAGATTAATCGATGCACTGCCACTTAATTTCCCTTGTAGATTATACCAAGACTACACCCCTAAACAACCCAAGTAAACACTAAATATGGGTTAACCTAAGTCTCTATCCTATCTTATATAGCCAATTCATGTGAAAATGCATCATGCAATTATAGATCCGATGACTTATTTATCTAGTTAAATAACTGTATATATAATTTAATTAATAACTGCATTGTATATATTTATCTTGAACACCTCAAACATAATATGTATTGTACACCAGCTTATACTTGTAACGTAAGTGCTAGCTTACCACGATTGAAAGTTATTCAATGCATGTTAAAATACTAATCTAATTAATACTATCAATACTTGATATTGAACCAAACAAATTAGAAACAAAATACATAAGTACGTACGTATGTGTATTCTAAAATGTTAAGATGACATGACATGTGAAGGCATATATATATAGACACACACACACATATCCAATGTGTATATACACATGCCTTTTATGAATGAGAGGAGCATTTTACAGATATCTATGCAAAGACATGAAGTAACAACAAAGAGTCTAAATTTATTCTAAGAGTTTAATATATACATATAAATGGCTTACTTTTTGTGTTTTGGTTTAAAATTATTTGTGTGTGTGAACTATTTTAATACACAGAAGCTTCGTATCATACATGCTCTTTCCAATTGGACAATCATGTATGAATGCTACAAATCCAAATTCATGCGTAATGTATATTAATTTTTAATAAACATTCAAATGCTAAACTTCAAAATGTTAAAATGAAAAGTAAAATGTAGATGTTGGAGGAGCAATCGGTTTGTTACTTATGTTTGACTTTATTAAAATTTATAATATACATAGAATATTCTTTTAGGAATTTAAAAGGACACAAACCTTAAACACAAGAGCTAAAGAATCGCATATTACACACACAGTTTATATTATTGGTAATCAATCAAATTATCACTCACTAATGGCCATTCTCACTTCATGTTAAGATGTGTAATAACACCGTAAGCTAATTAAGATATATAAACATTATCTAACTTAAGATTTGAGAACACGTTAGTTTAACGTTTGTAACTGTAAACTATTCAATGGTTATTATAGCTTTCCAAACTTAATTTATAATATTTTTTTGAAGCGTTAAACCCAACGTTTGAACGCTAAAATGATTATAAATTACAAGACTCAAGGAAAATTTTAATTTTCTTAAATTTTAAACATTACACTGCACTTAAATAATGCTGTATTTCAATTTGGATCTGCATTCATGTATTCCTCCAAAAACATATAACTGATGTAGTTTCATAAACTTGACTTTGTTTTCCACAACTAAATTTTGGTAGGTGACTATAAATGATGTAGATATATATATATATATATATATATATGTATATATTCGAATAGTTTAAATGACCTACAACTAGAGAAGTGCATATACATAAATAGCTTATGTACATATGAAGTATGAGAGAGAGGGCTTCCTGTTGAAAATCATTTTAATCAGAGTGTATATATATATATTATATATGATATGAGCCAGAGATAATAAGATATGGAGTAAAACAAAATAAAGCTGCTATTAATTACTATTTAAATATAAATCTCTTTTATATATTCCGTCTGTATATGTTTAAAGTTTGTCACATGTACAACATCAAACCAGAGGCGCGCGCGCACACACACACACATTGATATACATACATATACACCCTTTTTTTTCCCATCTTTGAAGTTCGTATATTTTAGAATGTGAAGACCTCTCCCTTGAAAAACTCTGAGATATGCATGGCTAATAAGGAAAATCTTCATTGATTTCCATGTGTTTATTAAAAACCTTTTTAAAAATATTATTTTAAAGCATGAAAGTGAAACTATTTTCAAAAGCAAGTCCAGTCATGGATGCAATCAATGTATGTTATAATAGTAAAAATTATTAATAACATATTTTGTTTCACAAGTGCATTATATGATACTTATACAACATAATTTAAAAACAAAACTAGCAACACTTTAAAACTAGGGGAAACATGTTGCAAGAAGCTTTATTACTTGTAGAACCTTGTTAAATGCTTCACCCTTGGCTTTGGCTACTGAGAAATATATGTCCATGTTATTGAATAAAGAAAAAAATGCAAACAATCTTATTGTTTCAACAGTGTGTGTGTTTTATTTTATATACATAAGTTTCTATGGACTTTTCAAGTGGAACATTCCCTTGCAAATTCGGTCTCACGTTACATTTTCTAGAAAGATTAATCATTATAAGTATTGACAAAAATTATTACCAGATTACTCTAAAACATTCAAATATAAATTATAAAGTAATTTTCTTAAATGTTTATTATTTATAAAGAATAAGCGAAAATGTAAGTGGTAAAGGGTATATTTAAAAAAAAATTATTTAAAGAATATAGAATAGCATTTTAATAAACATTAAAAAGTATATAAAAATGGCCTCAATTTGTGTACACCATAATATATTTAACTTAGAAAAATGAATATATAAATAAATAAACACACACACACACACGATATGATGTGAAGCTACACATATAGATAAATAGAAACATAAATGGTTTGAACCGATAGGTATATGTTTTGCAATTCACACGCACACAAAAATCATGCTGAAATTATAGACATATACTACTACTGTGGGTTGATAAAATTGATATGATCGGGTTGATACACTTTACCTAGAGGTTTATGCTGATATATAGAATATCTATGTTTTAAATCTATATATGTGTACACACACCCATATATATATATATAACATGCAAAGATCAAATTATTTTGTTTAAACACATGTATAGAAAGGGAATTCGATAAAAAAGAAATTACTTGACCCTATACGCGCTCTATCGTATACAATTATATGATTTAGTAAAGCGTTTAGTATAAGATGTTTATGATTGAAGGCATATATATGTAAATTTAAAACTTTTAAAGGAGATATAAAACTTCTAAGATATATATACAAATATAATAAATTTCAAAGGTGTAAATATAATTTTTCCTTATTTTAATAATATTATAAATATTTAAAGTATATAAATTATAAGATTTTTCAAAGTTAATGCATTTCATTTATATACATGATTTGATATATATAAAATTTTCTCTAAATATATATATATTTTATTTTTAATATTTACTTATTAATTAAGTTTAATTAACTATTATTAATACAAAAAGAGACTGGATTGTGAAAGCATTCTCCAAATTTATATAGGATCAAATTGTGGAATAACCTCTAGTTATTAAATAAGAATGTCATGTCTCTCATCAAACACAAGTGTTAAGCACCACTACATACAAACTAGAGACCCTCACAAAACCACCCGACCTCCCCCGAGCTATCTCTAGTCTCCACATACTGCTCTCCAAAAGGCTTCCAATATTCGTGTGCCCTTAATTCTCTTAGATTTAGGTATAGCTCTTTAGGAATATTCTAGCTTATACCTTTCTGGGGAATATTCTTTGATTCATTATATGGGTCGTAACAATCCCCCCATTAGCAAGTCCTTGTCCTCAAGGGCAATATAACTTACTCAACTGGTCCTGTATCATTAGCCTTGTACATCCACAAAGAATCTACCCGGGACTTGTTCCTTGTGAGTACTCTCTTTAACTGGCTAACATGAAACACTAGGTGCACCCTCACTCGTTCTAGCAGCCGTAGTTGATATGTCACCTTATCGATACGCTCCAGAATCTCATAAGGACCTGAGTACCTAGGAGACAACTTATCATTGTGTCCATTCCGTAAGGCCACAATAGTGTTGCGCCTTACATGTGTGGCAAATACCACTCAGAGATATACATAATCTCCCACTTGGAACTCTTGGAAGCTTCTGTGCTCATTAACAAACTTGATAGCTCGGCTCTAAGCTACTTGTAAGTTCTTCTTGCACAAACTCTGAATGTTTCTAAGCTTAACACTCAGATCTTTAGCTTCCTCATCCATGTTGCCTTGAGCTTTCTTACTTGCTAAACCCAGCTCAAAAGCTGTCTTGGAATGCCGTCCAAACATAGCATAATATGGACTCATTCCAATGCCACTGTGTCCTTGGCAAATGGGTGACAAAGTCCATAGAGATACTGCCCCATCGCCTGTCTGGAATAAGCAATGGTACTAATAGCCCACTTGGTTTTTCCTTGGGCACCTTTACTTGCTGACACTTGTCACAAGTCCTGCAATACTCTATGATATTAACTTTCATATTCCTCCAATAAAACCTTCTCTTGATTAACTCATACGTTTTTCTCCTCCCAAAATGACCAGCCTCCCGGTGATTATGATGGAAATATAGTACCTAGTTAATCAAATGGTCCACACGAGGAAGATACACACGGCCATTGTAGTACAAAACTCCATCCTAAAATGAGAATGGTGGCTCTAGCTGTCCTCTGAGCTCCTGCACCTCAGCGTCTTATGCTTGAGCATGTTGAACTACCTGGCTAAACTCACTGACCATCCTTGTTAATGCATTACATAAGCGTGTTTGGAATTCTCTAACCACTGTGGCTCTCCTAACACGTGACAAAGCATATACCACCACGTTAGCCTTTCCCACGCAATGCTCAATAGGAAATTTGCCAAACTCCATGAGCTTAACCATCTAGCGAGCTTTTGAGAGTTTAACTCTTTCTGTTTGAACAGATACACCAAAGTCTTGTGATCTGTAAACACTTCATAAAGATAGTGCCTCCAAACTCATAATGCATTAATAATAGCCAGTAGTTCTTGCTCATACGTTGAGTATTGTTGCTCTACAGGATTCAAGTACGACTCTTATAAGCAATAGGCCTTCCCGCTTGCATAAGTACAACTCCAATGGCCACTCCACTTGCATCACACGATACCTCATAAGGCTTAGGGAGATTTGCAATACATAAAACTGGTGCACGTAACAAAGCTTGTTTCAAAGCTTGGAAACTGCTCTTCTCTTAAGCACTTCATGCAAAGGGAACGTCCTTCCTCAGCAACCTAATTAATGGAGAAGCTTTCTTGGCATAATCCTTGACATACCACCGGTAATAACCAGTTATGCCCAAGAAACTCTGTAACTCTTCTATATTGTTAGGAATTGGCCATTGCTCCACCACTGCCACCTTCTGTGGATCAGTCTTCACTCCACTTGGCGTCACAATGTGACCCAAATACTCCACTTTGCACTGAGCAAATGCACATTTGCTCTTCTTTGCATAGAGCTTGTTCTCCCTCAACAACTGAAGAACTCTTCGCAAATGCTGCACATGCTCCTTCATATTCTTACTATAAATAAGAATATCGTTAAGGAAGATCTCCACAAGTTGTGCAAGTAGTCACCAAACACCTCAGTCGTCAACCGAGTGAATGTGACTGGGGCATTTGTTAAGCCGAATGGCATAACAGTGAACTCGAAATGCCCAACTATCTTGGTGAACACTCTGGCTCCACCGAAATGATCCATGATAGTATCCACACATGGCATGGGCATCCTGTCCTTCACTGTTTGCTTGTTGAGAGCTCTGTAGTCTATGCACATCCTCATGGTGCCATTTTTCTTCATGACAAGCAATACTGGTGCACCAAATGGAGACTTGCTCAGTTATATGAAGCCATATTCCAATAGCTCCATCACTTGTCTCTTAACCTCTTGCTCCTTAGCATGGCTCAGTTCGAATGGCTTACGGTAAATGACTTTCGTACCCTATTCCAGCTCCACACCTCTTGCATGTGGTAGCCATGAAGTAGCTCAGGAGGGAAGACGTCAGCAAACTCCTCGCACAACAACTTTGCTCAAGGTGACAGTAAAAGAACTTGTTTGGAGACTCAAGCTTTGTTCCAAACTAAGTGTCTTTCACTTCACTATACTCAAGCTTCATGTGCTTGGTGCTCCACTAGATCTTAGGATCCACACGCACTAGCTTCGCAAGAAAGAAAGTCTCCACCAGCTAGGTTTTGCCAACCTCTAGCTGTAACTCTTCCACACAAGCAATTTAGCTTTGTGTGACAACTGAGCCCTCAATCTCGTATTGAGGCACAGTCTTCGTGCAACTCCACCAACTAGGTTTTGCCAACCTACAGCTGTAACTCCTCCACACAAGCACTATAGCTTTATGTGATAGCTGAGCCCTCAATCTCGTATTGAGGCACAGTCTTCGTGCAACTCCACCAGCTGGGTTTTGCCAACCTCCAGCTGTAACTCCTCCACACAAGCACTGTAGCTTTGTGTGATAGTTGAGCCCTCAATCTCGTATTGAGGCATAGTCTTCATGCAACTCCATCAGCTGGGTTTTACCAACAGTCTTTGTGGACAAGTTGCACTACTCCACTAACTTTGTTGACACAAAGTTATCGCTACTCATGCTATCCACAAGGACTCGCACTGGACGCCCACCAAGTTGTCCCTCCACCACAATAGCACGTGTGTGTGGCTCCTCCCGTGTCATGTAGTTTACCTGTTGAGCAAGAACAAATAGAAATTTACTTTGTGATTCAGAGAAGTCTCCTTTGTGCTCCTCTCCACACTCCATCTCCTAAAGCTTACTTGTCCTTGCTGCCATTGAAACTTTTGCCCTTGGGCTTGCTTCTCCTTGGACAATTTGCCTTTTAGTGTCCAACGTCTCCACACAAGTGATATTATCCCTTCCTACCAGGCACTCATCTCGAACCTTGCTCCGATACCAATTGTTAGGCACCACTACATACAAACTAGAGACCCTCACAAAACCACCCGACCTCCCCCAAGCTATCTCTAGTCTCCACATACTGCTCTCCAAAAGGCTTCCAATATTCATGTGCCCTTAATTCTCTTAGATCTAGGTATAGCTCTTTAGGAATATTCTAGTTTATACCTTTCTAGGGAATATTCTTTGATTTGTTATATGGGTCGTAACAACAACCAAGAACACACAGGTACACAAGGTTGTCACAGAAAACCACAAACACAAAGTTTTGAGATGGGACTTTACAATTTTGAACAATTATAGATGTAATATTAATTTAAAGTACTCTCGATTGTTATTTACATTATGTAGTAACTAGTTGAGCGGTTACATCAAATGTGTAAGTTAGAATTATAATTTGATTCCAAAGAGATTCAGATCTAGTTATATGTGTGTGAGAGAGAAAGATTCAGTATAAAATAGCTACAATGTGCATTATAAATTACTGTACATGTAATTGTAATGAACAAACACATTTGGAATCGTTTGACATCAACTTAATTTTTAAAACATTTGGGCCACCCCAAACGCGTCTGCGTTTATTTTTATTTTATTAAATCATAAAAAAATTAAAATAAATAAATAAATAAATAATTACGTTTATCTTATATTTACATATGTACCTCTTTAAAAGTTTTAAATTTAATATATACCTTTGAAAAACTTTAATCTTTATATTTTGACTTTTAAAATAATAATATTAATTTTAAAAAATATTTTTAATTTATAATATATTAAAATGAAATAATTGAAGTTAATTAAGTATTAAATATTAGAAAATGTTATAATAAAAAATGAAATATATTTAAAAATATTTATATTATATTGTGATACATATGTTTAATAGGTTGTATTTTGGACCTAAATATAATAAAATACAAATTAATTATAAATTTTTATTGATTTTTTAAAAATATTTTTAATTTTTAATTTTGAAATTTATAAAGTCTTAAATTAAAGTTTTAAGGGTATATATGTAAATATAAATTTAATTAAAATTAATTAATTTATAATATTTTAAATTAAAATATTAAAATATATTTTTAGTTAATATTATTATTTTAAAAATAAAATATTACAATTGAAGTTTTTCAATGATATATATATATATATATAAATTTAAAATTTTAAGAGAAGTACATATGTAAATATAAAATTTATAGAGATACATATGTAAATACCATAATTTTCAAAGATATAAATGTAATTTTTTCTAAATAAAAACTACAAAACGATCAAAGTCTCTAAACCCGTTTTGTAACTACTGTGAATAATACATTTTTATTTGATGAGATTCAACTTTGAAGCTAGTATATTGAAAACACCATGCTCATATACTTAACTTAATCTCTCTTGTTGTGTTTACTCTCATTTTGTTTTATTTTATGACCCATTTACTTTTGTATTTTAAGCATGTCAACAAAAAATTTCTAAAACAACGATTTAAAACTTAGAGCAATAAAAATATTAAATAATATACTTTATACACAACTATATGAATAATATCTGCTGAAATTATTACTTACTTGGTAATTAATAATTAATATTAATGCCGTAAGCATAAATTAAAATAAATATTAAGGCCGAGAATTCATGATTAAGTTCTTGAATTTTAATAATGTTTGATTTCAATTGTAAAATGATACGGTGGAATTAAAACATGAATGTGCTTATACAATACACCAGATAAATTTGAAAATGAAATATAATGTATGTGTTGTGAATTAAAACTGTGTGGACTCAATCTCTTATAATAATAATATTTAATCTCTTTCTAAATTTTAAAGAATTTATATGCTAAGGTATAAAATGAGATTATAAAAGATAAGTTTTAAAACATTATAACAATTAAAATGCAGCTTATTAATTAAAAGGTTTTATTTGTTAATTTTGTATTGATATATTTATGAGAAAAGATAATGCTAATTATTAAAGTAGAAGCCAAATCTCTTATTTACTAGGGTAAAACGATAATCTTACCCTCTTCAAAGATTTCTTTATAATTCTTTAAATATTCTATTAGCTATGGTGTCCCATGTAATAATCACCTTCACCTCTGCGAGTGACTTGTTATTATTTTCAAGCCACTTTAACCATCTTTGCATCATTCCAGTATATCCAGTTGTTGATACCTCGAATATAAGCTTTTTACTTGCAAATTTCTCCAACCTTCTCGAACGAGTGTCCCTCTCTGCTCCACATGAAGATGCAATGCATCCACTTGAAAATTATGTAGGACCTCAAGGTATTCGTCCATGCTGGCAAGCTCTAAAATTGAAATGCTCTTTAGTTTGGAAGTGACAAGCTTGATCCTTAAATACCACTCATCAAGCTTGAGCGTTCCTAAGTGTAAGAGGTCCCTGGCATTAATTATTACCAAGTTGTAATCACGAATGCGAAGAAAATCTAAAGATTGGACACACTCTAAGTTGATTTCTCTTTCACCTCTTCTTCCTTCATAATTAGTATCAATGTTGAGCATTTTCAGTCGTGTAGACCTAATAGTGATGTGGGGTAGTAAAGTGCCTTGTAACTTCAAACTAACAAGCTTCTTACAGATTGCACGAACAGCTTCATCATTATCTATAAACCAACCGTAGTGACCATATAAACTTATAGTGAATTTTCCAAGCACTTACACTTGAGCAGTGACTCCAACAATGGTGCTACCTCGGATTTTAACTCTTTGAATGGTATTACTATAGCATTCAAGAACCTTACACGCTTTTGTGCATTTGTACTTCCAATGCTACATGTTTATATTAACCGTTTTAACTTGACTACTTGCGAGTGTTTGCCAATTCTTGCAGACTAAACCCAACGTACGTAAATTCCGATATTTAAACTTTGTTGCAAGTCCTAGAATGTGAGCAATCATATCATTTGGGAGGCAATCTAATACCTCTTCAGATCCATTGAACTCGCCCTGAGTTATATTGTACATGGAAGCTTCACCCCTATGTTTATATTCATCCCCCCTTTGCTCAGTACCAATGAACCTCTTTGAGGAATTAACTTGTACACAAATAGACATAATTAAGTGAGTAATGAAGATGAGATACTAAAGATTAATCGATGCACGCCACTTAATTTCCCTTGTAGATTATACCAAGACTACACCCCTAAACAACCCAAGTAAACACTGAATATGGGGTTAACCTAAGTCTCTATCCTATCTTTATATAGCCAATATCATGTGAAAAGCATCATGCAATTATAGATCCGATGGCTTATTTATCTAGTTAAATAACTGTATATATAATTTAATTAATAACTGCATTGTATTATTTATCTTGAACACCTCAAACATAATATGTATTGTACACCAGCTTATACTTGTAACGTAAAGTGCTAGCTTACCACGATTGAAAGATTATTCAATGCATGTTAAAATACTAATCTAATTAATACTATCCAATACTTGATATTGAACACAAACAAATTAGAAACAGAATACATAAGTATGTATGTATGTGTATTCTAAAATGTTAAGATGACATGACATGTGAAGGCATATATATATAGACACACACACACATATCCAATGTGTATATACACATGCCTTTCATGAATGAGAGGAGCATTTTACAGATATCTATGCACAAGACAAAGAGTTTATTCTAAGAGTTTAATATATTCATATAAATGGCTTACTTTTTGTGTTTTGGTTTAAAATTATTTGTGTGTGTGAACTATTTTAATACACAGAAGCGTCGTATCATACATGCTCTTTCCAATTGGACAGTCATGTATGAATGTTACAAATCCAAATTCATGCGTGATGTATATTAATTTTTAATAAACATTCAAATGCTAAACTTCAAAATGTTAAAATGAAAAGTAAAATGTAGATGTTGGGTTACTTATGTTTGACTTTATTAAAATTTATAATATACATATAATATTTTTTAGGAATTTCAAACCTTAAACACAAGAGCTAAAGAACCGCATACACACACAATTTATATTATTGGTAATCAATCAAATTATCACTCACTAATGGCCATTCTCACTTCATGTTAAGATGTGTAATAACACCGTAAGCTAATTAAGACATATAAACATTATCTAACTTAAGATTTAAGAACACGTTAGTTTAACGTTTGTAACTGTAAACTATTCAATGTTTATTATAGCTTTCCAAACTTAATTTATAATATTTTTTGAAGCGTTAAACCCAACGTTTGAACGCTAAAATTATTATAAATTAAAGACTGAAGGAAGATTTTAAATTTCTTAAATTTTAAACATTACACTGCACTTAAATAATGTTGTATTTCAATTTGGATCTGCATTCATGTATTCCTCCAAAAACATATAACTGATGTCGTTTCATAAACTTGGCTTTGTTTTCCACAACTAAATTTTGGTAGGTGACTATAAATGATAGAATATATAAATATGTATATATTCAAATAGTTTAATTACCATGTTTGCTGAGTTACAACTAGAGAAGTGCATATAAATGATATGGAGCTTATGTACATATGAAGTATGAGAGAGAGGGCTTCCTATGAAAATCATTTTAATCACAATTGTATTATATTATATGATTATATATGATATGAGCCAGAGATAATAAGATATGGAGTAAAACAAAATAAAGCTGCTATTAATTACTATTTAAATATAAATCTCTTTTATATATTCTGTCTGTATATGTTTAAAGTTTGTCACATGTACAACATCAAACCAGAGGCATACATTATAAGTGTGTGCGCGCACACACACACACATTGATATACATATATAAACACCTTTTTTTTCCCATCTTTGAAGTTCGTATATTTAGAATGCGAAACCTTTCCCTTGAAAAACTCTGAGATATGCATGGCTAATAAGGAAAATCTTCATTGATCTCCATGTGTTTATTAAAAACCTTTTTAAAAATATTATTTTAAATCAATGAAATTGAAACTATTTTCAAAAGCAAGTCCAGTCATGGATGCAGTCAATGTATGTTATAATAGTTAAAATTATTAATAACATATTTTGTTTCACAAGTGCATTATATGATACTTATACAACATAATTTAAAAACAAAACTAGCAACACTTTAAAACTAGGGGAAACATGTTGCAAGAAGCTTTATTACTTGTGAAGAACATGTTGGGTGAGCAACCTTGTTAAATGCTTCACCCGTTTGGCTTTGGCTACTGAGAAATATATGTCCATGTTATTGAACAAAGAAATTGAAAAAAAATGCAAACAATCTTATTGTTTCAACAGTGTGTGTGTTTTATTTTATATACATAAGTATCTATGGACTTTTCAAGTGGAACATTCCCTTGCAAATTCGGTCTCATGTTACATTTTCTAGAAAGATTAATCATTATAAGTATTGACAAAAATTATTACAAGCATTCAAATGATATACTCTAAAACATTCAAATATAAATTATAAAGTAATTTTCTTAAATGTTTATTATTTATAAAGAATAAGCAAAAATGTAAGTGGTAAAGGGTATATTTAAAATATTTTATTTAAAGAATATAGAATAACATTTTAATAAACATTAAAAAGTATATAAAAATGGCCTCAATTTGTATATATCATATGTACACCATAATATATTTAACTTAGAAAAGTGAATATATAAATAAATAAATATACACACACACACGATATGATGTGAAGCTACACATATAAATAAATAGAAACATGGTTTGAACCGATAGGTATATGTTTTGCAATTCACACGCACACAAAAATCATGTTGAAATTATACATATACTACTACTGTGGGTTGATAAAATTGAACTAGAGGTTTATGCAGGTTGATACACTTTAGCTAGAGGTTTATGCTGATATATAGAATATCTATGTTTTAAATCTATATATGTGTACACACACATATATAATATGCAAAGTGTATCACAACAAATAGTAGAGCTTAAAGATCAAATTATTTTGTTTAAACACATGTATAGAAAGGGAATTCAATAAAAAAGAAATAATTGCTTGACCCTATACACTCTATCGTATACAATTATATGATTTAGTAAAGCGTTTTGATATAAGAAATATTTTAAATTCTTAATATTCCTATAGTACACGCTCTATCGTATACAATTATATGATTTAGTAAAGCATTTTAGTATAAGAAAATATTTTAAATTCTTAACATTCCTATAGTACTAATATCAATGATATATTGTTCCTTGTAGGTTGGTGATTAAGATTACAAAGATGAACAACTGTAGCTGATGGAAATAACTATATATTTATGTATACTTATAGAATTACCATTCACTAATAAGGTTATTGATAATAGGAAGGACATCCCAAGGGAGCAGTAGATAACAATAGAAACACGGCATGCTCAGATCTCAATATCAATGGCAATGTGTTGAGAAAGGTAAAGATAGCAACTTAGGTAGCTGTCGAAAAAGTAGTAGAAACACGGCATGCTCAATGACATATCTCAATATTAACAACCATGTGTTAAGAAAGGTAGAAATAGCAACTCAGGTAGCTGTCGAAAAGCCAGCTCATGTAGAGCCTCTGCATGCTCACGCAAAGGCTGCAATGAATGATATAATGCTTTGATTGAAATTGAAAATAAGGAGAAGAACATGAGGTGAATTGATAAAATAAGTGGTTCACATGATGTACTTTTTTAAAAGAACAAATGACAATCCAATGATTTATAATTAAGCACCATGATTTAAGGCATTGAAGTTTTAAAGTATGAGTGTACACATGTGTAGTGGTGCATAGGTGGATATTAGTGCATAAAGGATATAGGTCTTGGGTGGTATGCATGACCATTTGTCTTCATAAGAACTTAAGAACTTATTAGTACAACAATGCTCTTAAATAAATATGTATCTTAATCACACATAACTACCCTAGTTGCATGTGTGTGTGATGTACCATTGGAGCAGGAGTTTGAATTAAATGAGTTCCTTATTCACCAAAGATCATTCTTTTATATTAATGAGGACGTTTAAGATGTGTGATCAATGTAGCCCAGTAAGTCATATTCTTACATGCAATTAAAATGTTCACAAGGGTTTAATGTTTATAACATTTTAAAACACTATATGATAAATTAACATTTTAAATGTGATGTTTTGTGATGTTAACGAAAATTGAAAAATATTCCTATATTTCAAAGCTGTCCTTTGAAGTGACCATTCCTTTTTGTTTTTATTTTTTTCCATTTAAACATTATAAATTAGCAGAATTTTCACCAAAATTCCACATTATTAGTGTAAAAAAAGAGCGTTACACATTACACTCGTACCTTCAATGTTCTTGATATAATCGCACCTATCCACCTTCAATGCCAGTAAATACATAAATGTGTATACATTTTACTATGCTTAAATTGATGATATTATAAGTGGATAATCATAATTCAACTCAATGAATTTAATGAAGCAAACTCGTTTTAGTAATTTTGAATTATAGGATTACTATAATTTTAAATTACTTGCAATTACATGAGAACAAAGTCGATGCTCATTGTCACAGTCAATCCATCACTCAACAGCGTGTCAACTTACAATCCATCAGTCAATTGGCAGTCAATCACTTTTAACTTGGCACTTTTGTGAATCATTTGCCTACTTGTCTTTTAAACAAAATTTATTGTTGAAACTATTTTGAGTAAGTACAAACAAACAAATATAATGAAAAAAAAAATCCAACAACAACTGGGTAACACACACAATGTAGCTGCAAAATTTAATCCGAAAATCGGTATTGCAAATATTTCTAGGACAACGCTATGTCAATTAAAGCCTTCGACGGTGACTTCACAGCCTTTGAATGATCTACACTTGCTACCTGACATGCCAAAATGTACATGTGTGTGTGTGTGTGCGCACGGGCGTGCATACGTATTTTTTGTCTCTTGTTACATATTCAAGAACAGCCGTGTGAAACTAAACTCTAAAAACTTTGTGATGCCTCACCCTTCAGCAGGCTCTTTACATGCATGAATGCAGTACTTGCACACACACACACACAAACATTAAGAAGTATATGTTTATTTAGCTCCTTTTTAATTGGTTCCTGTTTGTGTTTGTCTATATATATATATATATATATATATATATATATTGTCCATGTGTTCAAATGTACACGAAATTTGTTATAAATGAATACAAATGCATAGTGCATAAGTAAATAGCTAATGTCTTTGCCCAGTTTCCACATATCCCAACAAGATCACTTCCCTTCCAATAATCTGCTATTTATGCATCAGGCCAGTATCTCATAGACCTTACTGGAACAATAAGGTTGTGTGTGTGTTTGTGTGTTAGATGGAGAGAGAGTGTTGAAATATTCGGAGTGCTAGCTCACGTGGCCTAAAGAAAAAGCTGCATTAAAGTTGATGCAGATCGGACGGTCAAGCTTGAAACATATCCATTTGAAAGTAATATAAATTTAAGTTATATATATATAGCCTGACTTTTGAAATCTTCTTCGTACCCTACATTACAAAGTCCATCTTAATAGTTAAAATTTATATAACCTTTTTATATATTTAACTAACCTTGAACTTGTATACATTAATAAGCAACGCATCTATTTAACTTTGGAAGTGTGATTTTGAAATGTTCTTACTTACAAAGTCTAACTAGCATTAAACTCTACTCAATTACATGTTTCATGCAAATATAGATATATATACACACACAAATATACATATGTTATTTGAACTCTAATCAACCATCCTTATCACTTTACTGCATAAGAAATCTAAATAAATCTTAAACCCTAAATCCAATATCTGAAATCCATTAAAATTGTTAATCTTACAGTGGAAAGAGAGGTTACAAAGATAGGTATAGTTGTAACTATGAAGTTCCCTTAAAGTCGTCATTTGATGGGTCTCTTTGATGTAGCATTTGGTGCATGCAGTGACTAAAGCCTGTATGTGCATTGTGTGTGTGGAGAGAGAGAGAGAGCAGTGCAGTTTGCATTGCAAGCTTCCGTGCAAGTAAACACACATTCTAGTCACATGAGATTCTCTTAATGACTATATATATATATATATATAAACACTACATTTTCTAATTAGACACTTTTCTAAGTCAATAAAATGGCTTATACTGGTAGTGTTGGGTTTGTTCTCTTATGTGTACTGATGATTATTATGAGAAGAATGGTGGTTGCCATGGTGAAATGCAAGGAATATAACAAGGAGTACGGCTGCAAGAAGGAATATGAGATGTGCATCTACGACAAGATCGATGGATACTAGGGTTGTTAATACAACTAATAAGGAATGTGTACGTATTCCAGCACAAAGTAAATATTTTCCACTTTATTAATACGTTGTACTATAAATACTGAAGTATTATTTAGAAATATCTCAAATTTAAGCACACCTTCACGAAGATTATTTGATGTACTCATGAGTTTTCGGTCTAATTTAAGGTTATTAATTAGAATAAATTAAATTAATTTCACATTTAATGGTTTGTAAATATACAAAGACGGCTCCATCTTTTCTAGTTATACACAAAGTATAACTTGTATTAAACTACTAAATTGTGTTAAATTGTCCCCAATGAATGGGCACACGCACATGTATAGGAGTCACTTTATGCTACGAACGCAGCTTAATACACACGACACTCCTTGAACATGAGCAACACGTGTTGGTGCCACAACAGCACAGGTGGCTATTTTTTGGATCTAGACTCTTCTTCTTTTTAAAATCACTATCTTATTCTCAGTCAACTTCTTTTCCTTCTGAATTTTTTTTTTATACTTGTTTACATTTTAATTTTCGGTAACAACACTCCTATTGAATTCTCAAGTGAACAATTGCATAAGAATTTCCTATGTCATTGTTACAATCTTGCAACCCGCATGTCCATGTGAAATTCATATACTGTTCACTAATTTAGATATTATTAAAATATCTTCTTCGTGGATGTGCTTGTCATATATAGCGGTGTTTGCATTTTCTTGAAGACCTAGCGGTGTTTGCATTTTCTTGAAGACCTACCAATGCTCACATTTTATCAAGCTCACTGTTGGCCTTAGTCTCATTTGATGCTCATCGAACTAAAATAAAACACAAAGTACAAAATTATAAAAATTTGCCACACACGTGTTACTTGTGTACATTCGATATTCAAAGATATATTATACATAAACAAGATATATAATATATAAGCATATGCCACAATATATAACTTTACATATAAGCCTTAGGGCTTGAGCTTGAGGAAACTAAACTTGAAATACTTAGTTACTATTTGAATAAATAACTATAAATCATAAAAGATAAAGCAATCTTATTAATACATAAGACATCATCTTAGGAAGTACCATTGTTCGATGTGTTGTTCCTAGCATTCTCACCACGTTCACGGACTTATTCTCGATTCCCGCTGCCACATGGATTCCCCGAATAACGTAGACAATGTATACATTGCACGTGTATGTGCATATAATGTGTAGGCATACATTTGTAAGCTATCTTAATATATTTATTCTACATGTTTTTAAAATATACATATTTTGAGTGAGTATACACATTAATCTCATGCTTATAAGTATTAAACTTACCATTTTCTTGCTCTAAGATCCTCATCATCATCTTTGTTGCCTTCCTAGTGGCTTCTCGTTCAAATTGTGCATGTCCCCAAACACGTATCTACCATCGTATTTAGCTATTGCATACACACCATTTCTATGAAATGTATACATAGGAAAGCCGTGGCCGCTTTTGTGTACCAACTCCTGTAGCTTAGTCTTGACCAGTCCAATGTTAATTAATTACTCAGTAAGTTTCCAATACATGATAGAGAACTAAATATAGTATTTAATGCAGCCTACACATGCATCATATGTATACCACACACAATGAATTCTTATATTACATCGACATGACAGTCAGATAAGCAGATAAATGATTGATTATTCTACTCACGTCTAATTTAGCACCAGTAATGTCCTCGATGGCAGCTGCAGCAGCAAGTTGAGCATCTTCAAGCTTTATAAATCCTATTTACATGACACGAGGATAATAATAGAGCATGCATAAGAAATGTATTTTTTACATGGTCTTTCTGACCTTCTGACCTTCAACACACTTATTTAGGTACTAGATAAAGAATGTTGTCTCTCCCATCAAACACAATTGAACACATACACACAACGTTCTACAGAAATTTCTTATGTAGAACATTATGCCAAAAGCTATGGGATGGGACTTTAGAATGCTAAGTGACCATAGGCTTGCTGGTGGTATGTGCCTTAGCAATGTGTGCGTGCGTGCCTGTACTTTGTCCATGCAATAGTCCAGCACAACCTTCTTCTTATAATCCTCGTATTGATCATCAGAATCAGCATACATATAACTAGTAACTGTCAGATAAGAGAACAAGTGCAACACTGCAAGCATAAGCCATTGTATGAAGAGCTCGTCTTGCTAGAAAATGTAGTGTTTTATATATATATATATATATATCCATTTTTATTTTTTAAACCATTGTCCATCTTCTTATAATAAGTCATATAACCACTTATGCAGCTACTAGATAAGAATGTCATGTCTTTGATCAAATACACACACACACAAAGTTGTCGTACGAAACCACATGTAGAACATTATGCCAAAAGCTTTAGGATGGGACTTTATAATGTTGAGTATATTGACTGTGGTCACAGCCCTTGTTGGCTATGGACAAATTCACGAAGCCAACTTAGAAGCTTCAAGTCATTGTATAGTTTTAAGTGTAAACTTTATTCTCAAGGTGCTGAGCCACAACAGAGGTTTCAAGGACTTCAAACTTCCACAAATTTCAGACCCGAGTCAAAGACAACAACCATGCGTGGTGATGTAGCAGTGAAGTACAAAGGAACAATAGTCGGTTGGCCTTGGGAGCAACTAAGCTTAATTGATGATATAGATGGCAACAGCATATCTGAATTGTAAGCTTGTTTTGACCGTTCACTAATTCAAGCTTATATAGGGATGATGAGGAAAAAGACAAGAACTATGAGCTTGTGAATGAGGAATAACGAGGCTACGAGAGTGATTAGATTTTGTATGAGGTAAGCTGGCTTGCTCAATCTGATGTCTTGTAAGCAAGTAAAAAACATTGGAAGATTTCATACTGGTACCGGCAATCAAAAGTTATGTGAGAATTAGTTCAAGGGATTAATCACTACATCTATCGATCGAGAATTACTAGAGAACAGTGAGCTAGACACTCGCAGTTCCTACCAAGAACTATGAGTCACCCTCTCATAGTTCCTAATCAAAATGGTTCATATGACATGCGAGTGTCCTGCTCATAGTTCCGTCAAGAATTGCAATATTAACCAACATATTATCTATAGTGCAATGAAACATAAAATCACTAATTAAGCAATTTAAGACTTTATTTATTATACAATTAATGTAAATTGATGGAATATGCTCATAGTTTGTATCTAAAACCTAAATTAGTTTAACCTATTGAATAAATATTTATTTTTAAATAGCCATGTATACATCATACCTCATTTGACTGGGATTTTCCCTTTATAAAAATCCAACCCACATGTAGAGATGACATACTTTTCTAGTGTTAAACAGGAAAAGGGCTCTCTGCCTCACCTTTTCCTATTTAACCTGTTTCCTTCACACAGACAGGAAACCTTTCATACAACGTACAGGAAAGGCTACACCCTTTCCTTTCTCAACTCTCAATATATCTGTATATATATATATCAGACTTCTCCCAGTGCCACTATGACTGGTCTCCAAAGTCAAGGGCAAGAACGGATTTTGGCTATTGCCTTGTTAGATCCATTCATTGAGAGTAAACATACACACACACAAGATTCTCTAATATGCACCTTTCATTACTAACATGAATACAAAAGACAAAGTGTAGAGAACCTTTATCTCCTGCTAAAACTTCAAATGGAGACCCTTCCTTCGTTGCCCTAACTTCCCTTAACTACTCTTTCTCTCGCCACGTCATCCTTTTCCCTTTTCCTTTTCCTTTTCCTTACCTTTTCCTCTCGGTAAGGATTTTCCTCTTCCAAAGCCTTTCCTTCCATACTTACTACGGACCTTCCTACCCTTATTCTCTCTACAGTAGGACGTCCTATGCTCCTAATATTTTACCTTTAACACTGCCCCCTCCTTATTTGTTGCTGTGTCCTCACGGCAACACATCCTGCGCATCATCCTGATATTCCACTCCTCCTGATCCTTATACTTCTGAAACTCCGCCTTTTCCTTATCGAGCTCCTGCTGCACCATTGCTACCTGAAGACGAAACGCCTGCGTCTCCTTCCTAAGCTGCTCGTTCTCGTCCTGAAGACGCTGGAACTCGTCCACCACCACCGACATATAGTGGCAGTCTGCTGGGTTTCATCTCTTGCTCGCACTAATCTGGAAAATGTCATCGGCTCTTGTGACGTCACCGTGGGTTAAGCTCCACCACCGGACTTGGAGTCCTCTGCTTAATCGGTCGCTGAATCCCCTTACTCACAAGTCCCTGGAGTGCCGTCATCTTCGGCGCCATCACGCTCTCCACTGCTTGTACAATGAGCCGCTGAATGTCTGCCCTATCTTTAATCGTGTACCCAGCGTTGACCAAATGATTGAATAGACTCGCCGCCATCTGAGTTGCGTCCAAAGCCTCATTCCCTCCTCCAACGACCTGTTCCACCATCTCGACTGAAGCTGCGCTAGAACCTGTGCAAACTGAATTTGCGTGTCTGTAGTCTGCACCTCTTTTCGCGCAAACGCCTTCCTGCGCTTGAAGGAGATATCCGCCTGCATTCCGCCGTCAAGATTCTGCTGATTCGGCTCCTCCTCTTCCAGGCGGAAATCAGTCACCGGCATACCCTGCGACCCACTTCCCCGATACATCCCTCGTCCATACATACCTGTATGTGTGCGTGGAGAATGCTGAAAGGGCGGCGGATTGAACTGATGCCTCGGAAACTTCGCTCCCCGCGCCATCTCCTCAGCTTCTCTCGCAATTCCCACTACTTCCTCATCGGTTATATCCACCGTTGTGGGTGTAACCGTCGGAAAGGGAATATCCGAGGATACTTTCTGCTTGTCCCCGATCTCCACCGTCTGTTCCCCAACCGTTGGCTCACCCTCATCACATCCCTTCTTCTTAAAAGGGTCTATCTCTCCCAACGGGATTATCATCATCCGTCTCTCACGCAACAGTTTCATCATATTCTCCTGTTCCTTCCCCATCTGTGGTTCCAGCTCCGACTGAAGTTTTCCACTCTCCTGCCTGGCTTTTGTTCTCCGTTCCTTCTCAACCTCCTTTGGTTCCTCGTCCTCTCCAGGTTCGTCTTCTTCCTCCTGTTCCATCGAAGGTTCTTCTTCCCGTATGATCTCTTCTAACTGCTCGTCTTCCTCCTCGTCAAGGTCTACCACTATTCTCGGCTCGGAGTTATCCTGTACTCCTAGCTTTGACTTCTTACCTTTCTCACCCGATCTAGTATTCCTCCTTGCGGTCGTTGATCTCTCGACCTTTGATTTCTTCCTCTTTGGCGTTCTCTCCACCTGTTTCTCCTCCTCTGCCTGCAGGTCAACCTCTATTCCTTTTCCCTTCGTCTCCCCCATCTTGCGCTTGGTTTGCTTCTTCTGGAGTGACTCCGTTTCTCTCCTCACTTGCTTCATACGCGCGACTATCTCCGGCCCCGCCGGTTCGCCGTATTGGCGTACATAATCCGCGATTATCTGTACCCATGTGAAGGCCATCATGGATGAAGGCTCTCCCTTTTCTCTAACTCCTGCATTGCACAGAGGTGCTCCCTCAGCCTTTTCAGCAAATACCTTGCCACTCCTACTGGCCTCTTTCCTTTAATCCATCATATAAGACATGACCGGATTCGATGCTGTAATATAAGATGTCCGAAATTCAAATGCGTTAACGATAAAATTCATCGCTAACTGCGTTTCCTCCCTCAGATCGGAAAGCTTCAACCCCACCTTGCTCACATACTGTTTGCCTTCCTTTAAGTACTCTGTAGGTGTGCCTTCTCGGCCTTTACCTCTCCTTCCGAATGTGGGAGGTGAAATACCTCCTCCACCAACCTATCGGTGAAAAGGAGTTTCCTCTCCTCTGCATAAGCTACAAATCCTGTATCCGGCTTCTCCACCTTCTCCAAAAGCATCACTAAGGTGAAGCATTCTTCATCATGAGGCTCGGCATCTCTTAGAATCTCCGCGTATGGCCACAAGCCTATCTCTCGCAGAACCTTCTCCATTTCACAGGAAAATCCCATTTGGTGTGCATCAGCTGTACATTCCCCACTCTCTCTCCATCCGGAGGATTCACCAGCTCCCGGCAATTCCGCGCAGACACAAGACCCTTCTTTGCCGACATCTCTCTCTCACTGCGAAACCCTAGATCTGCTGCCTTGTTTTTCGTGCACTTCAGAGAGCAGAATATGCTCTTCAACTCAACATAAATATTACTCCCTTCAACGAGGTATTTCCTTATCTTATTAAGGTTAACCTTTCCTTCTATTGTCTCTCCTTCCAATGTTTCCAAATCCACCACACCTTCGTCCTTTACAGTTTTAACCCGAAAAGGGCCTATCCAGTTCAAATTAAACTTTGGCCTATTTCATCCACCTTTCCCCTGTACCAAAGGACGAGATCACCTACCTTTATCTCTTTGCCTTTCCTTCGCCTATCTAGCCAAACCTTCCGCCTTCTCTGAATCGCCTGTATCGTCCACAGGGCATGCATTCTCCTCTCATCTAACTTCTCTAGCTCTATTAAACGAGCTTCCAAAGACTCCTTCTCCCCATCCTATATTGAATTGCTATTCTCAAGGATGGCACAATATACTCCATCGGAGTTATAGCCTCCAATCCATACGCAAGCTTAAAAGGTGTCGTACCTGTAGTCACCTTATAGGCTGTTCTATAGCCCATAATACTTCTGGTAACCTTTCATCCCAATCCTTCTTATTTTCCTGAACCACCTTCCTTAAAACGTTTTTAAGGACTTTGTTTGTAGATTCAGCTTGTCCATTACCTTGTGGGTAATATGGTGTAGACTTCTTATGTTTTATCACAAACTCCCTCATAAGCATTTCTATTGTTTCATTCACGAAATGCTTTCCTCTATCACTTACAATTTCCTTAGGAATACCATAACGTACTATTATAGTATTATATATAACCTTCGCTGTATTATATGCATCAGCCTTTTCATAGGCTCTGCCTCTACCCATTTAGTCATATAATCTGTTAAAACCAATATATATTGATTCCTTTTTGAACTTATAGGATTAACTGGTCCTATAAAATCCATTCCCCATTTTTGAAAGGTTCCAATGGTAGAACTGGATTATAAGGTTGTATTTGTTTCTTTGGAGGCAATTGTGCACGTTGGCATTTATCGCATGCCTTACAATATCTATTTACATCTCTCCATAAAGTAGGCCACCATAACCCTGCCTGAAGGATTTTCCTTCCTGTTATTTCCTCTGCAAAATGTCCTCCTGCAAGGCCTGAATGAGCCTCTTTAAGAACCTCTGGGGCCTCTAAAGGATCCACACACCTTCGTAATACCCCATCGGACCCTAGTTTATACAGCTTTCCTCCCACAGAGAAAAGTGTCGTGTCCTCACGACAAAGAGCTTCCTTTCATCGGGCGTCTTATAAGTAAGTGGTACTATTCCAGTGGCTAGATATTGTGTAATATGATCTAACCACCTTAATGGAACATCGACACGAAATAAACTGGCATCAGGAAAGTCATCCATAGTACGAATCGGAAGTTCGCCTGTTTTAATACGACTTAAATGATCAGCCTGTTCGTGTTGCTTTCCAGGTTTATGAATTATTTCAAAATCATATTCCTGTAGAAGTAGGAACCACCTGGCTAACCTTCCTGTAAGTACCGGTTTATTAAGTAAATATAATAAAGCTTTATGATCCACAAAAAGTTTTACTTTATTAGCCAAAAGATAATGTCTAAATTTGTGGATGGCATATACCATGCCCAATGCTTCCTTTTCTGTAGTAGTATAATTTACTTCTGCAGGTGTGAGCCTGCGACTAGCATAATAAATAGGACGATCCTTACCGTCCTCTTGCATTTGCGTAAGGACAGCTCCTATAGCAATATCAGAGGCATCACTTGTACATGGAATTCCCGATCCCACTTGGGACTAACCAATATGGGGGCTTTAATAAGAGCCGTCCGAAGGTTATCAAATGCCTCTTGACACTCTAAAGTCCAAACATATGGCACATCAACCTTAAGCAAATCGGTTAAAGGTTTGGCGAGTTTAGCATAATGCTTTATGAACCGCCTATGGTAGCCTATTTTGCCTAAAAACCTTCGTAACTCCTTTATATCCTGTGGTGGTTGTAGGCTAAGGATAACCTTAACCTTGTCCTGATCAACCAATATTCCTTCCCTGCAAACCACATGTCCTAAAAGGACTCCTGATTTACAAAAAAATTACATTTTTCTGGATTTAAAGCAACTGAATTTTGTCTGCATTTCTGGAAACATTTTTCCAAACACTGTAAATGTTCCTGTTTTGTACTATACACACTAAAGTCATCCATAAAGACTTTCATAAAATCTAAAAGGTATTCACGAAAGGTATCCGTTATAATTCTTTGAAACGTAAAGGGTGCATTACATAAGCCAAAAGGCATAACCCTATAGGCATAGGCACCCCACGGACTTATAAAAGCGGTCTTATGTTGATCTGCTGGAGCTACCATCACCTGATTATATCCTGAAAAGCCATCCATAAAGGAATACATTTCATGGCCTGCACATTATCCAGCATTTCCTCTGTGAAAGGAATAGGAAAATATCCTTAGTTGTAACATCATTTAGCTTTTTATAATTGACACACACTCTTAGCTTCCCATTCTTTTTAGGGACGATCACGAGTGGTGACAACCATTGCGCTCCTTGTATAGGATATATAAAGCCAACCTTCAACAGTTTATCAATCTCCTCTTTCACCAATTTAGCATAGTTAGGATTCATCCTGTATGCACTTTGTTTAGCCGGTTGGCATCCCGGCAATAATTGAATAGTGTGCATACATATCTCTGGTGGTATTCCTTTAAGATCCTGATAGGACCATGCAAATACATCCTTGTATTTGGCTAACAACATCAATCCTTTATCCCTAAAATCCGGATCCAATCCTTGAGCTATATTTAATATCTTAGGTTCCATTTCTGTACCTATATTAACTTGCTCTAAAGGATCGTTCGTGTAGATATATGTATATTCAGCAGGTTGTTCCTGCAAATTCATTTCATAAGGAACAGACTTATAAAATTTTTCCTGCAAGCCCAGATTGTTCTGTTCTTGTTCCTTTTGAAAGATGCTTTTCCTTTCCTTCAGAATAGCATATAAATCAATCTCTGCAGAGCTTTTAGATCAGGATATGTTTTTAAAATTGCTCTTCCTCCTGATCATCCAAGCCCCGCACCCAATCATACCCTTCCAATGCAACTGGCCGATCCTTCTGTGCTAAGTATCCCTTAGCATAGTATGAATATCGACCTTCAAGTCACCTTGTTCTATTGTCATTTTTCCCGAGCCCCAATCCTGCACCGCTTGGGCCACCTTAAGCCAAGGTCGTCCTAACAACATAGTATATGTTGCATCCTGTCCTTCCATTCGTAGGACAATTAAGGATATTTTGTATTTAAGTCCTTTAACGGATATAGTGACTGCTCTCACAATGCCCAATGGCCTTACACTTCGTTGATCAGCCATTTTAAGGTTAAATGGAGCCGGTTGGATAGGTCCCAAACCCATCTTTTTACATTCTCCTTCCTCAATAAAATTCACACCTGAACCTCCATCTATTAATACTCTCTTTAACTTATTCCTTCCCACATATACTGTGATGCAAGGAACATGTCCATCATAATCACCTTCATACAGTACTTCCTTATCCATTTTACAAACTGTATATCCTTCACGTGAAGGTGATGTTTGTGAACTAAACTTAATGCATTTAATATCTGGTTTCTTATGTAAGGAGCTACCTTTATCAACTGTCCAAGCGTAATCTTTATCTCCTGATTTATAGCTTGGTGATACATGGAGTCCATTGTTTTATCATGTAATGGTAATAATGAAAAACTTTGTTCACCTTTATCTATATCACCTTTATCTGTACCTTCTGATTCGTTATCAGTCTGACCTTTCTGGTCAGAATCCTGCTCCTGCTTGCTTACATTTTCCTGTAACAAGCTCTCCTTCTTGTTAGGAGTAGTAACTACCTCACCTTCTCCATAACAAGAGGATTCCTTCTTCTTCTCTTGAAGAGCTATAACTGCCCTTACCACGGGTGGATACTCATTCTTTTCCTCCTCTATTTGAATAAGCCGTGTTGTAGGCTGCACATTAGTCGTTTGGTGGAAGTAGGAGGTTGTACCTTCCGCCTAGGACATTCCCTAGAATATGTCCTGTTTCACCACATGTATAACAAACCTGGGAAGGAAAATTCCTACCCTGCATCCTTGTTTATCATTTCCTTGTTTATAGGAATCATTTCTGCCTCTTTGACCTTGATATGGTCTTTCCTCTCCTCTATATTGCCTATCATTTCTTTCAGGATAAGGTCTATCATTCTGCCACCTTATATGGACCATTTCTTCCTGCATAATAACTTTCCTCTCTAATTTCGTAAGGATTATCATTCCTTCGGTCATAATATCCACTATTCCTATTCTGATAAGGAACTTCATTCCTTCTGCATACATATTGTTCCTGTTCTCATAAGGAATGACATTATCATTCCTATCATTCCCACGGTTCCTATTAGGTGGGAACCTTCTAGGAGGTGGACGTTCATCCATTCTCCTTTCTCTCTCTATACTAGCCACATTCTGATTTAGGAAATGTCTGCAGTTTCGGGCTACATGTCCTTCCTTTCCGCAGATTTGGCATGTAGGCAATTGCAGCCTACATTCCTCCACCGTATGGCCCGGATTGTTACATTTAGTACACCATACTTTTTCCTTTAACTCCTCTTTAACTGTCATTCCTTTTAAAGTTTTCATCATTTGAGCCAATGCTTTCTCATCTATAGGATATTTTCGAACTTTTACTACATCAGCTTCCTCTTCCTCTTCATCAGAGGATTCTTCCTTTCTTCCATATACTTTCAGCTTTCCTTCTGCAATCTTTTCTATCTGCCTTCTTCTTCTCATATATTTTTAATTGATTAATGAGATCCTCTCTATCCTTTTCATTGATAGTAAGTGCTAGATCTCTATATGGTTTTAGCAACCCTTGCTTATACCATTGCAATAAGGCATCCATCTTCACATATGCCTTACACTTTTTCTCATGTTTCTTAAAACGGTGTGTATATTCATCTATCTTTTCTGTTTTGCCTTGAAGGATAGTCCTTAACTTCTCTAAATGTTCCTCCGGCAATTCCTCCTTTCTGAAATATTCCTTAAATGCATCAGTAACCTTCTGATAATTCTCTCTGACTTCCTTTTCTAAATCATAATACCAATCAGAGGCATTTCCTTTCAATGTATGTGGAAATATAAGCAGCCTTTCTGCATCCGTCACCTTATACAGTTTTACTACCTCTTCAAACTGTTGTAAGTGCCTTTTCGGATTTTCCTTCTTTCCTGCAGAGAATGTGGGATACATCACCGTACCCCCAAACATTCCCGGGAAAAGTGCCATATTTGTAATAACCCTTTGCTCTGGTGTATTTCCTCTTACACCTTCCTCCCTTCCTCTTCGGGAGTTCTCAGGAGATCCTTCTCCTTGCAATCTCGGTATATGAACAGGCACTCCTCCTCTCACTGTTTCCTCTAAACCAGCTGTTTGATACTGCCTCCAATTCTCTGGATCAGCCTCAGATTTCTGTATTGTTTCTGCAATATCCTCTACTATCTTGCCAAGGATATTTTGACGTCTATTTTCGTCAGTTTCAGGTTGCTGTTGGGCAGCCACTCTATTGGCCTGCCTTTGGTTCCTCTGATCAGCTAAGGCTGGATCAGGACGATGGTTCCTCCACGGTTCCATTCATTCCTTCTCCTTTACACATCTGGCTCTACACCTTCCGAGCCTTTTTCAGAATGAGATTTCTATCTTTTTAGCCTCTTTTCTCAATGAATGCTAACACTGCAATGGCGAAATCCCTCCGTGGTCGCCAATTGTTAAACAGGAAAAGGGCTCTCTGCCTCACCTTTTCCTATTTAACCTGTTTCCTTCACACAGACAGGAAACCTTTCATACAACGTACAGGAAAGGCTACACCCTTTCCTTTTCAACTCTCAATATATCTGTATATATATATCAGACTTCTCCCAGTGCCACTATGACTGGTCTCCAAAGTCAAGGGCAAGAACGGATTTTGGCTATTGCCTTGTTAGATCCATTCATTGAGAGTAAACATACACACACACAAGATTCTCTAATATGCACCTTTCATTACTAACATGAATACAAAAGACAAAGTGTAGAGAACCTTTATCTCCTGCTAAAACTTCAAATGGAGACCCTTCCTTCGTTGCCCTAACTTCCCTTAACTACTCTTTCTCGCCACGTCATCCTTTCCCTTTTCCTTTTCCTTTTCCTTACCTTTTCCTCTCGGTAAGGATTTTCCTCTTCCAAAGCCTTTCCTTCCATACTTACTACGGACCTTCCTACCCTTATTCTCTCTACAGTAGGACGTCCTATGCTCTTAATATTTTACCTTTAAAACTCACAATCCATATGGAAGCCATGTGGTCACCTCCAAAATCTGCACAGATTTGTGCAAATCTATGCACAACTACATAACTAAAATCAAAAGAAATCACATGAAATAATGCAATGCATAAATCATGGGCAGATGCAAAAATTCATGGAAAAACATGGAGAAAATGCACATATCTAGGAGAAATAACAAAATTACCTTGTCAATCAGCAATATTATGGATCTTTTGGCAACTCTACAAAAAAACACAGAAATTTAAGCCCTCCCTCTCACGCCACTTTTATATGTTTAAATTAATTTTAAAATGAATTGCAAGCAAATTGCTCACAATTTATTTATATTTGTGAGAGCTCAAAATATAGAAATGTGTATATTCATTAGTCCAAAAACCCTAACTTATATACATGAGCGAGTGGTCCAGATTGAAATCAATCCGACGGTTATCAAAACCCATTATGCTAATAATAGTATGTGCACATGCAGCCGTACACATAGATTTTACATCATCCCTCATCTCGGAAGGATGTAAGTTGGTTAGGGTTCTCTGGTAGATGGCCCCGGATCTGGAGGAACATTAGGAGGAGGCATTGGTGGATTTGTAGGCAACACAACTTGTTCCTATTGCATAAAACACTTCAGCCGTTGCAATGTACAATCTCTGGAGGATTGGGTTGAATGTCGTGCTGAACCTCATAAACTTGCGGCCCTACTAGCTGTAGCACTTGATATGGTCCTTTTCATCCACTGAGGGAGGAGACTCTTAGCTAAACCACGTACGTTAAGTTTGGGAAAAAAACCAACACCAGTTCATCAACCTTGTACTCCACAAGAGGACGATGATGCGAATTGTAACGTTGTTATTGTCCTACTTGTACGTGGCCCAAGTATTATGCAGACTCTGCACGAACTAATGGAAGAATGATCGTCAAATATCAATCCCATGACCTAGCATCAGTAGCTTGTGGTAACCCAAAAGGTAGACCCAACTACGTCGGCAACACCGAGTCATGACCATACAAGAGCTTATATGGGGAAGTACTAGCGGAACTTTGTACTCCAGTGATATAAGCATATGGAAGAGACAGCAGATAACCATTCCAATCCGAATGTTAAAAGTTCACATACTTCGCAATCATCCCCTTGAAAGTTCTGACGAGCCGTTCCACCAAATCATCTACATGAGGATGATAAGCACTTATGAAAGTGTGGCATATTTGCAGTCGAAACATCAAGACTTGAAATGCCTCGGCCATAAATGCAGAACCATTGTCCGAAAGAATTTACTCTGGACAAGAATGCTGAAACACAACCCAATTAAGGAAATACTGACCAACCGTAGAAGTAGTTGCACTAGCAAGAGCACCAACTTCTACCCAACGAGTTAGGTAGTCATAAGCAATAATAATATACTCATTACCAGCAATCGATCGTAGAAAAGGTCCCATTAGATCAAACGCCACTAACTCAAATGGACGAGAAACTGCAATTGACTTCAATTGTCCTTCCGAAGTACATAGGGAGTATTGCGAGTTTGGCACCACATACAACTATGCACATATCGATTCACATCTTCTCGCAACTCTGACCAATAGAAAGATCTGTGCAGCTTCTCCATTATATGATGATGTCCCATGTGCTTGCCGAGAACATGAGAGTCATGGTAAGAATGGAGGAAGTATGGAATGAAGACCGAAGGCACTACCAATTACAAATGATCATCTAGATCAGTCCCCATAAAATAAAGAAGGTTGTCCTGAAGGCGATATTGCAAATGTAAATGCTTAAAAGACAAGTCATCAGCAAATGATGCAAGATTCTCAAACCCATCACGAGGCCTTTGAATTCACGGCTCAACCTTTTGAACTTTTCAACCTCATCCAAAGATAGTAAATCTAACTCTGCATTTTGCGAATACTGAACGTTAAGCACAACAACTGCTGATGGTACAGAATCTTTGTCCAAAATGTCCACTGATGCTTGAATAACTGGCTCCTCATGGACAGAAGAAAAGAGAAAAGGTGGAAGAGGAACTCGAGAAAGAGCATTAGCATCAGCCATGGAACTCCCTGGGCGATGAACAACCTCGAAGTCGTAAATTTAAAGCTTCAAGGCCCATCTAGCAGTACGACCAATTAAATTCTTCCGCTTCAACAACGAAGTGACTGTTGCATGATTGCCTTCCAATAGCGTTCGAGAACCATGCAAGTAGGCATGAAGCTTCTCAAAACCCCAAACTGCTACTAGACACTCCTTTTTTATTTTCAAGTAGTTCACCTATGTTGGTTGCAATGTACGATTGATGTACATAATCGGATGTCATTGGCCAGAGACACTCGTACTCTCCTGCAGCAATACGCCCAAAAGCATATATGTGTAAGATGAAAGGACGAGTGTAATCCAGATACGCCAAAACTGAAGGAGTCGTTAACAACTCTTTGAGATCTGCAAATGCCTACTTGCAATCCTTAAACTAAACAAAAGAAGTCATTGACAACTTCAGCAATGCCTGCAATGGTGTAATACGATCTGAAAGATGATCCAAAAACGACGTAGATATTGTACCTTGCCAAGAAAGCGTTGCACATCGTTCACACACTTTGGCGTAGGGAACTTCAAAACTGCAACAAGTTTGTTAAGATTAACTTGCAAACCTTCACGAGAAATGCGATAATCAAGATAAGTAGTGTCCTTGGATCCAAACACACACTTAGATGGCTTTAACTTCAAACCAACTTCTTGCAATCGATCTAAAACCTTGCGTAATCACCGACATGCTCCTCCCACATTCCATCCGAGTTGGCAGTCACCTTTGACATATTGCATAGAACCTCGTCCATCATACGCTGGAAAGTCGTTAGAGCATTGCTCAAATAGAAAGGCATCACCAAGAACTCATACATGCCAAATGGTGTTCGAAAAGCAGTCTTGGGAATGTCCATGTCAGCCATCGGAACTTGCCAATATCCAGAGGCAAGATTTAACTTGGTGAACTAACAGCTTTGCCCGAATCAATCCAAAAGATCTGCAGTATGAGAAATGGGTACACATATGAAATGATTACATCATTTAATGGGCAATAGTCAATGCAGAATCGAACGCTCCCATTTGGCTTCATCACAATATAGGTTCGCATGCCCAAGGACTTCGATATTTTCGGATAACACCCTTCTCCAACATCTTTTTAACATTCATTCTTATAAGGAATATTTGATTAGGGTTAATATATTCTATTCCTTTTAAGGTTTAGGTATATTCTTAAGGTTTCAAAAAGAAAGGCGGTGGAGGCGGCGACTGTGAAATCTCCCTCTCTCTCACACATAGGTGAGATCTCTCTTTCTCTCTCTCACATGCACACTCTTGAGTTTATTTATTTATTTTTATTTACATATACATTTATATGTGTATGTATCTTAATAATAAAATTTTTTATCTATCTCTCGCACACACACGCACACTCATATACATATATATATATATACACACACACACACACACACACAACTATATGTGTGTGTGTGTGTGTGTGTGTGTGTGTCTTTGTTTATCTATATGATTTTATTTGTTTTGCTCACACACGCATACACATGATATAACATATACACATATAATATATACCTATGTACATATATACATACATATATTATGTGTACCAGTATCTGTATAATTTATTTATTTATTTATCTCTCGCACACACACGCACACTCCTGTATATACATATACATATATATACATATTTATATGTGTGTGTGTGTGTGTATCTGTATAATTTAATTTATTTAGCACACACATACGATATACATATACATATACATATGTGTGTGTGTATCACTATAATTTTATCTGATTTATCTATCTCTGGCACACACACGCACTCTCCTACACACACATATGCATATACATATATATTATGTGTGTAGTGGCGGGATTAATCCTGCTGCTATATGGTTAGCCCACGAGCAGCAGGATTAATCCTGCCGCTATATGGTTGGGCCTCGGTGGCGGGATTAATCCTGCCACCGAGGCCCTTCATGCAGGTCATGAGCGGCAGGATTAATCCCGCCGCCCTTCACACAGGCTATTCGATTAGCCTCATGAGTGGCAGGATTTAATCCCGCCACCCATGAGGCTAACCGAAGAGCGGCGAGTTTAATTTCATTGCCCATGGCCTGCGTGCAGGGCCTAGGCGGCGGGATTAATCCGTCGCACACCCATGCCCTGCGTTGAATGCGGCGGGATTTATCCCGCCAATGGCCTGTGTGAAGGGCCTAGGCGGCGGGATTAATCCCGCCCTTCACCCATCCCTTCTTGGAGGGCGGGGGATTAATCCCACCACCCTTATATATGTGTGTGTGCGCATGATTTACGAGAGGGCAGCGGGATTAATCTCGCCGACCCTTCTATGCCTGGTGGAGGGATGAATCCCGCCACCCTTCTTTTTTCCTCCATTGGTGACATCAACCAATTCCGACCACCTCTGTCTGAGATGAAGAAGGTTTACAGCATAACAATGGAAGGGACTGAAAAGGGTGGCGAGATTAATTTCACCATCCCTTACATGGTGGATGAGATTAATCCCGCTGCCTTTCTACAGCCCCTGAAGGGGTGTGCCAAATAAATCCTGCCAGTTCTCTCTGAGACAGGAGGCATAGAAGGGGTGGCGAGATTAATCCTGCCCCACCTTCCATGTGAATATATATGTGTATTAGTATATATAAGTTGCATATCTCATTTTATTTATTTTTATCATTTTATCATAATATTTTGAGTAAAAGCCAGTAAACTATGTAAAACTATCCAAAGCTCACATTTGTGGTGGTTTAAAACCAAATGTTATCTGTCTTTTGCACTAGCACAAACATGAGCTTTGGACAGTTAATCCCATCCACTTCTCTCTGAGACAAAGGGGTGTATGTGAATTTATCTGTGTATTAATTTTGTTTATTCGGGTTTATAAGTGTGTGTGTGCGATTTTATATGAATTGTATTCATAGTGTATTATTTTGCAAAATGACGATTTGATCAAACAAGGAGATTCAGTCATTAATATAGAGTCGTCGTCAAATTCTGGGTAAAAATTAAATAAAATCTGTTATATTCGGATAAGTACTTAAAGAACTAATCATTTTTGTATTCAGATGTGGAATTGAGGTGACATTGAAGACGAGAGCAGGAGAAGAGATGGGCAGGGGGATTTTAGAATCAACTTGGCCATATTTCAAACTAAACGGGAAGCACATTGGAACAACTATGGTTGCTATCAAACTAACCTCTGTCACATCGCATAGACAAGCAAAACAGATGTGCTAGTCAAGTATCCGAAAGCATGCTGCGAATCCAGATTGAACAATGCTCAACACATATGCCTTGTTCCATTCAATGTCATGTTCTCGGATCCAAAGGTCGCCAGTTACAACATTAATCTCGGGTAGTCTTGTCGACTTGTGGATAATGATGTTCACGTGTTCACTAATGATGTTGACTATGGAGTTCTTCTTTAATTCAACGAAAGCTCATCTATGGAGGGGATTCAATTAGATGTCTACTTTGAAGATCTTCAGACTCATCGAGTAGGTGTATTCTCAGCAAAGGTTGCTTCACAATACAGAACATCCACAAGTGGAGCAATCGTCTCTTTACATTGAAGAAGAACACAGCAACATCATAAGAGAGATTGAGAGGGTGGCTCGGTCTCAGGTTCTTTACAGATCATGTTCAATTTGCTTAAAAAACTTCGGGAGCTGGAAGAGTGTGCCGAGAACATTAGAACAGCATCAATCGGGGATCACACATGTTGATTCGAATCATAGAAGAAAATCATTAGTCATTTTGTCAGCTGCACCTGTGGCATCAATGCTGCAATAAGCCATAAGGAAATGATGTTGGATGATAGGATTTATGAGTGTAGGGTTAAGTATTGCAGCATCAACCCAAACTTCAATTACATGCCACTCAACCAGGAATGTATAGCTGAGCTCATGGAGAAGATGAAGGACGACAATTCTTACACTGTTCACATAATGCTATTTTGTGCCCATACTATGAAAGAAACAAAGGCGCTAAGAAGTGTGGATTACAACACCAGAACAAATCAGAAGATTCAGACAGAGAAAAGAATCAATCAGTATTACATCATTAGTGGCCAGCACACAATAATGGCAGCCCCAACGACTTCTCGATGAACAAAAAAGGAACGATGGAACAAAACTTTCCAAGAATAATCGTGAGAAGCTAATGAAAAGATTGACGTTTTTTAGCTAAGCCGAATCTCACAATCAAGCAGTACCATAAGTTATCGGCGGAATGGGACGCTACTGACACTAACCACTACAACAACAAATATGGGAGAAGTTCAAACACACGCAAGCCGTGTAGGAATCTCTTCAGCGACCACAAGAATTACTGCAGGGAATACACAATGTGCGATGTACCGGGTAAGTAAATTGTCTGGGCGGGATTTACCTCGCTGGTATATTAATCTGTCTCTTTTTTTTAGAGAGTTGAAGAAATTGTAACAGTTGATTTTGCCCAGGTGGGCGGGAAGGAAACATCTTTTTGATGATGTTGATTTCTTGTTCCGAGGATAGGATCTTTGCCAAATGGTTGGGGATTACCCAATAAGACGCCGAAGGCTAAGTCTGTTCAATTTACAAAGGATGTAAACAACGATTTCAAGCTTACATGGTTGAAGCTTTAAATGGAACAAGATGGAGGAGATGGAAGTCTTGGCTGATTTGGTGATTGATGGCAAACTACATATTAACAACAGCAGCCCACCTCTCCTTTTCATGTCAAGGCAATGGAATTAAAGACGGTCAGGCACTTCAAGGAGTGGTTGGGAATACACGCCACAAACTGGGTTGGACTTGGCTTTAACATACGAAAAGGTTAGCAAATATTTGCATGTGACAACGATGATATGCTTGTCGAATGGGTGAATCAATCGGAAGATTTGGCAAGAATCTATTACACGCCAAGCCAAAAAGGAGAACATTGCGATGACGCCTTCTCTTATGGTAGTCCTTCAGCAGCGAGAACCGAGTTGAACCTTATAAAGGAGGATGCTATGAATCACGACAAGCCCTACAGATGTTTATTGTTGGATTCGAAGACTGTTTGTAGGAAGTTTCAATTGTTTGTGATGGATGGCAGGTGTCAAAAAATCCTTCGACAGACAGGACACTAGAGGATTTGGTGGAGAAACTTAGCCGTCGAGCATGTACAAAGAAGGTATATTATTATTGAATTCATGCTTACACTCTTCACTGATACCTACATTTCAGGTATTTATTTCTTGATTCTTGCTCATTGTCAAATACTTTTGCCTTCGCTTCGCCAAGAAGAATAAACATCGTTGAACATGATTTTATATGAATGATGCTAATCGAAGTGCATTGATACGGTTATTCATTGGTTATTAAGAATGCGCCAAACAATTTCAAACTTCCAAATGACTAGCCAGGCATCTGTTTGCACTCTAACGGACGTATTCAACAATGTACGTTATCAACATTACAAGTCAAGCGGCAACGGAGCATCGTCAACTTGATCAGGGGTCTCACAATGATGCATAGGTTTTTGACTACTGCACTAGGGATCCGTCTTGAAGGAGTGTTACCTTCGGGTACATATGTGTTTGTCGTTGAAAAGGATAAGACCATGGTTTAAGGACCTAAACAAGTGGATAGAGAGGTTCTCAATTGACTACCCCAACAAACCCATACAGGAGTATTTGAGAAAGTTCCCTCCCGATAAGTGCGATAGTTCTGAAGACGAATCTGGTTCAATGTTGGAATTTGAGGACAAACTTCAATTCAAATATTAAGACCGAAGTTAT